>CAUZXS010001275.1:112500-145000 GCA_963585895.1 Sepioteuthis lessoniana | reverse complement strand
TTTTCTTCCATCTTTATTCCCTTCCCAGTCTTGTTAGTTTCTTGTTGTGATGTTGGAGGCTCAGCTAAGTAAAGAAAACAATGCAAAGATATCTAAATATAATTTTTCCAGGAATTGAAAGTTTATTGTAATCATTTAGTTTAAAAGTTAAGTGAACATTTGAGGGTTATTAAAGACGTTCTTAGCCTCACCCAGATTTTAGATTTGTCATGCACGTCTCACTTTTGTATGGTCTTCACATGCATAGAAATTAAAGTAGAAATCTGAATTAGTTTTTCTAGTTTTATAAGAAGTGTTAATGTGTTGCTTTAACAAAAAGTTTCAGCAATCGCTCCTCATTCTGGGTGAGGTTAAGAACTTTTTGAACGAGCCTTGTATCGTTAAAAGGGTATTTTAACTTTTATATTTTTATAATACCCAGTCGGCTGGAGCTGTAGAACATACTGACTGCACCTCTGCAGAGGGGTCAGAGCACCCTCCTGCCTCAACAAGTGTCCTGGATATGACACTAAACAATTTGATGGTGAGGTTCCAGCAATGCTGGAGCTTTGGGGAATGCAGAGCACCCCTTCATTGCCATTGCTCCCAGGTCTACTCTGGTCTGGAGTGGTAGCACCTGATAGGGTCCTATCTATGGGTCAAATAGGATCAAACTGTGGTTTCTTGAGTTTACTGTTTTTACCATTTAAAATGTGCATTTATGTTAAACTGAATTGCTCAAAATAGAACTGTTTTGACATTTAAACTGCATACTTATGCTAAACTGAATTATCTGAAATAAAACTGTCTTTACATTTAACTCTGTGTATTGACCAGTTGGCTGGGGCTGTAGAATACACCAATTGCACCTCTGTAGATGGGTAAGAGCTCCTCCCCCAAATGTCCTGGTTATGACACTAAACAATCAGATGGTGAGGTTCCAGTGATGCTGGAGCTTTGGGGAATGTGGAGTACCTCTTCATTTCCATCTCTCCCAGGTTCACTCTGATCGGGCCTTATCTATGGGTTAAATAGAACTAAACTGCATACTTATGCTAAACTGAGTCATTTGAATTATAACTGTTTGACTAAACTGAATAGCTTGAAATTGAAATGTTTTTGACAATTAAACTGTGTACTTATGCTAAACTGAATTGTTTAAAATGGAGTTGTTTTTGTATGCTAAACTGAATTGTTTGAAATTGAAATGTTTTTGATATTGAATCTGTACTTATGCTAAACTAAATCGTTTAATATACAACTGTTTTGACATTTAACTGTGTGTAAACAAAATCTATACTTATACTGAATTGAATTGTTTCATTTAGAACTGTTTGACTAAACTGAATTGCTTGAAATAGAAATGTTAATTAAACTGTGGTAAACTGAATTGTTTGAAATAGAACTGATTATTTGTATAAAAATGGATTTGGCATTAAATAGGCTGCAAGGGTTGATATGCCATAAAACCCAAGCAAGCAAGCAAGCAAGCACCCAACTAACCAACATATTTTTGTAGGTTTTTTTAAACACTAAAATCAAAAAAGCTGATTAATAATCTTTTTGACAAAAATATATCAAATGCTAGTCTTATTGTTTTTTCTACATTGCAGACTGCTATACTCACAAGCTTTTGGCTGCTGTACTCTACTGTCTTCTTCAGGTGTTTTTTGTGGTACTTGACAAGCAGTCTGTAATATTTTGTGAATAATAACATCTCATCTCTGAAATATAGAGAAATACAAGTCTCATTGTTTATATTTTTTCAGTTTTGTCTAAGCTGATTTTTTTTGGTGGGTCTGTGGTTGGTTGGTTGATTTTAATGGCATTTCAACCTGTGTAGGGTTATTTCATGTCAAGAGATTAGAGAATTGCATTTATATTCACAATTTTTTGTATCGTTGTTAAGGTTTTTTTTGCACAAGGTCCTATTAAATATGAATAGTTTTTAAATGGATCTATTTGACCCATAGCTTGAACCCTAACAGATACTATCACTCTGGGTTAAAGTGAACCTGGGAATAATGGCAATAAAGGGGTACTTCATATTCCCCAATTCTCCAAAACTGGAACCTCACGATCAGGTGCAATTTAGTGTTGTATCTGGGATACCTGTTTTTGGCAGGGGTCTTATCTCTCTGCAGGGGATATAGTCAGCATATTCTAAACCTCACCAACAGGGTCAGTGGGAGGTAATATAGAGGTAACTTTTATTATATTTGATGGTATTTTAGACCCTCCCTACCACTTTGCCATGAAAAACTCTCAAAATATCCCCTGGTTTTTATCTGTATCATAATTATAATAATAATGAAAAAATGTATCTGGTAGGCAGATGTTTACCCAGGCCCCATAGACTATCAGTATTTATACCCAACTAAATTTCATAATACTGTAATATTAAGTACAAATTAGGGGATGGGTTAATATGCTATTAAATATGTTAGTTGTTTTGATCTATATGGTTAATCGTATTTTTCTTATATTCTGACCAATATTTTTTTAAATCTTGAAAAATATTAGAAAAAGACAATTTTTAAAATAAGGTTGATGCAATATTTAATAAATGCAGGCTTGTGTATGGACCAAAAAGACTAAGAATATAAAAATCATCAAAACAACCTCAAATGATGTCTATCGAAACCATTGATCTGTCCCTGGATCTAGACAGAAGACTAGCAACAAGTCTTCTTTCCCCATGACACCAATGTTGTCTAAGGGAAGGTCTAGAATTTTGAACCAATATCACTGCCGGAGATGGACTGCTTTAGGGACTCAGGCTTCAGGTTTTAAATTTAGTTATCCTTCTCTTAGACTGGTTGCCCACCAAGGCTTGGGAGCCATGTCTTCCCTACTAAATGTATAGTTAAAAAAAATGAATTCAGGTGAAATTATTTTTTATTTTTGTTGCTTTGTTGAAGTTATGTAATAGTTGAATAAATGATTTTAATGGCATATCAACCTGTCTAGGGATATTTTATGCCTAAAAGTTAGAGAATTGTATTAAGTGTATGTTCATATTTACATTTTTTAAGTTGTTTCTTAAAAGGTTTTGTTTGTTTTTTGCACACAGTCCGATCGAATATGAATAATTTTTTAACAGATCTATTTGATCCTTAGACAGGACCCTAACTGGCACTACCACTTTGGCTCAGAGTGGACCTGGAAATAATGACAATGAAGGAGTAATCCATGCTCTGCAGATTTCCAGAACTGATTCCTCACTATCAGATGCAGTTTACTGTCATACGTAGAACCCCACTTTTTGTTGGGGGTGGCGTTCTTAACCCTCTGCAGAGGATATTGTTAGTAAGTCTTGCCTACAGAACATGAATTTGTTTAAATTTTACTTTATTGGAAATATAAGTACAATTCTTACAATTAGTAGATGAAATAATAGAAGTCAATTCACTTAGGAAAGACTTATATGTGTTTAGTGGAATGTATATATGTTAATATATATTTGTAATAAATTATCGAGGAGGCAATATTATGTCTGTTTTAAATGGTATATGTGTGTAAATGATTTTATGCATGTGATAATTTTTATGAATGTGTATAGATATGATCCCACAATTGGGAAGAATCATGGAAAAATTTCCACTCAAATACAAACATGTTAAACATGAATCGATACACATATCTTTATATACTTTAAGTGCTTAATACTATATGCTAAAATGAGAAGATAGTTGTGTGTTTGTTATTATTATAGATGTATATGAATTGATGTGTCAGGTTATGTATGTGATTAGATATATTCATTCAATAGATATATTTTAAAAAATAAATCTACACAGATTCAATAGATTTTGTGTTGTCAATGTTGGAATAAAATAAAAATAAATCAGACAGAAATTTGTTTTTTGTTGTCAGTTGTATCTCTTGATTGAATTATGCATGGAAAATATTGATTTTTGTACTGACAGCAAGCTGTTGATATTTACTTGGTAAATATTGGGTTTAATGATATTCAAGAGTGAAGCTGAAAAGCCCTTTGTCTCTTTCACACACACACACACACACACACACACACACACACACACACACACACACACACACACACACACACTGTTCTAAAGTAGTAAGTTTTCTTTATTGATAATTAGGAACAAAGATTTCTTCTGGTGATGACAAGCCTGTTACATCTTTATCAAACTTAAGTTAGTCTGACATAAAGCTGAGAGAAATGTGAAATAAGATTATATTCCATCAATCTTTTAAATGAAGAGAACCTGTCTGCCTTGAAAATCAGTATTTTAAATCCCAAGTTTGAATTCTGAATATTAGTGCCAGTGACAAATATACAACTGTCTTGTTCACTATAAAAACAGGCCCAGTGACAGGGGTGGTTATATTCAGATTTGTGTTTGGTCTGCTTAAAGCTTCTCAGAATGTTTCTTTTATAAATTTTATCAGATACTTTCAAAAAGTCTTATACCCTATCTATGGGGCTTGGAATATGCTGAATATATTCCCTGCAGGAAGATCAGATCTCGCCAAAAAGGATTATTCTGGGTATGACTGCATTGTAAACTAATGACGAGCCTCCAGTTCTTGAGATCTGTGGAATGTGAAGTATCCTTCACTGCTATTACTCTCAGGTCCACTCTGACCCAGAGATGTCATATCTTTTAGGGTCCCATCTATGGCTCAAATAGATCTGTTTCAAAATTATTCATATTTGATTGGACTATGTACAAAAACTCTTAAGAAACAACCACACAAGAAATATGAATATTAATGTACAATGTATTTAATTCCCTAACCTCTAGGCATAAAATAATCCTAGACGAGTTGATATGCCATTAAAATCAGCCAACCAATCAATCATCTAAAAAGTCTTGAAGAAAAATTTGTTTGATAGCATCTGAGTTTTATAAAGTTTTGTAGAGACATTTCATCTACTGTATTTCAATGTCAGGTTGGAGCTTTGAAGATATATTTATAGGAGATCCAGCATCCATGGATATATAATATATATTCATAACCTCTCCACTCATGTATATATATATATATATATATATATATATATATATATATATATATATATATAAGTTGGGATAGCATAGACACAAAGTTAACAGTGCTTGGTGACAGTCATCAAATGCCATTAACTTTGTGTCTATGCTATTCTAACTTATTTATATACAATGCTCTATTACTGATGTTGAGAACTTTTTTCTATAAATCTATCTATCTATCTATCTATCTATCTATCTATATATATATATATATATATATATATATATATATATATTTATATATATAAAGTCTGTCTGGAACATAATTATCAATTGTTAAAATCTCAAGAACCACTAGGCATTGATGTAACTTGAAAACCAATCAAAATGATCCATACTGTTCATACATGATCAGACACTCTCCTATTAGGTTATCCAGTCAGCAACAAGATGTCATTGATTAAGCTTATGTTCTGTGATTTGCACATTCATAATGACTAGATGACTGCCAAGCCAAAAGTTTTGGTTAGAGTAACCTTCTCTTAGCTGAACTGCTTCATAATATTGAAAGGCTTCAACTTCTATTTTATCCATAGATGAGGGCTGAGTAGCAAGGAGTAATTCCCAACCTAATCTATTGGGAAAGAGGGATTCATGCCTTTCTCATGAGCATTAATATGAAGGGAACATAAACTTCCTCAGCTAGAATTTAAAGTTAGATCTTGATTCTACTAGAATAGAGTATTTATCCAAGCACTCCACCATGGCTCAAAATGTGATATGAAGTCAATTTTTAAGTGGTGTATAGCTGGTTTGTATTCAGTGTTTTCCTTCTCCTAGACTGGTTGCTTTACCCTAGCTAAAGAAATCTGTCTACCCTACTATTTACACATTGCTCAATGGGGTGGGGACAGAGAAAAGATAGAGTCATGTCTTTCCTAAGGGAATTTGTGTTAAGTGAAAAATAAACAGCCTCATCCTGGACATAAACTTGGGTTACTGATTCTATTACCATGATGTTAAGCATATCTGATACTTGAATAGTGTATAAAGGGGTGCTGAAAGGTTTCCCACCCAACCAATAAGAAAATTAATTTAATTCACTACTAACCTTAAACCCAATCCTAAACCCAGCCCTAATTAATTCACAATTTAACAATAAAACATTAAACATTTAAATATTAAAAAAAATCACCATTTTCCAGCTGAGGAATGTAGGATTGTCTTGTCTCTTGAAAAATCAATGACTGCCTTTTAAGATTAAGGGGTGCTGAAAGGTTTCCCACCCAACCAATAAGAAAATTAATTTAATTCACTACTAACCTTAAACCCAATCCTAAACCCAGCCCTAATTAATTCACAATTTAACAATAAAACATTAAACATTTAAATATTAAAAAAAAATCACCATTTTCCAGCTGAGGAATGTGGGATTGTCTTGTCTCTTGAAAAATCAATGACTGCCTTTTAAGATTAGATTTTTTTTGTTTTGTTTTTTTGAGTTTGTAAAACTATAAATAAAAAGAAGTCTATGATTTAAATTTATTCTTACCTGAATTGTAAATGTAAGTAATACATTTCTATATAAACCGAGCCATTGGCCTAATGTGTAGATTGTTCCCCAATGCTCTGGGAGACCAGGGTCCATCCCAGGTTTATTCATACCAAAGACTCAAAAAATAGTACTTGATGACACCTTGTTTAACACTCAGCATTATAAAGTATGGATCAAGGTTCAAGTGGAGCTATCCAGGGAAAGGAGTAGTACCCTCCCTTTCCTTGGTGTAGTAGCTATTGAAAAGAGAGCCTTCAGGTTGCCTTCAATTACAGTCACCAACTTACAACTTTACATTTCTATATAATTTCTTTTTAAACCTTACCACAACCATTTTTCCAACTGGTTATTCTAGATAAGAATCCTTTTATTTTATTTCAATTTTTATTAATTTTTGCTGTAAAGGGTCAAAGAACCTTGAGAAATGATGTACCAAGTAAATTGAACTGAAGGATGAATATGTTGAACAGAATTAACGTTTCCTGCCTCAAAGTTATTCCTTTTCTATTCTTTTCAGCATTTCCCTGATTAGGCCAGGATTTCAAACACTGATCTTTTGAGTACCCCCTACAGAATTTATTTAGACTAATATCTTCGTCTTTGTTGCTGGAACAGTCTTCATGTGTTAAAAAATCTTTCTCAGTTTTTAGGCACCCTGAATAAAACTCTCTTTCTATGAACAAATGGACATTAAGACTAACTGATTACCCCTCAGTAAACATTTGTCTAGCACAGAGAAATAATAGTTGAATAACTGCTGAGGATCAGACAGATTGATTGATAATGGTAAAGATTGAATTCATTACACAAACAGTTGTCAGTTTGAATGGCATGTCAAAGTGGATGATCACACTATGGCAGATAACTTGAAAAAACTTGAGGTCTATTAGAGTTAAGATTTAAAAAAAAAAAAAAAGGAAAAAAAACCCCAAACAAACAAACACAGGTGTTCTTATAAGATAGCTGCATAGTTATCAAACATGTTTTTTGTAGTTGATTCCCTTTAGTCTTAGGCAGTGGGAAGTTTAATCCTTAGAAGGGGTAATTTATTGCCTTGTCATTTTGGCAGTGTGTAAATGATTGATTGATAGATTTTAACAGCATGTCAACCGGTCTGTTTATTTTATATCAAGGTTAGGAAATCATGTTCATTGTACATTTATATTCATTTTTTGTGTTGTTTCTTAGGAGTTTTACACAACATTTAGATATCAAGTATTTCTATCTAATACAAATAGTTTGTACACAGTTGTATGGCATTAAATATTTCTATTTGATTAAGGTAAGTCTTTGTGGTGCAGTGGCAGACATGGTGGACTGTGACATTATAGTGAGTTCAAACTCCAGTTGTGCTTTTATGTTCACTTTTAGACTAATACATTTGGGAAAGGTATAAATCCCCTTATCCACCGAAATAAACAGTACCACTACTGTTCTTCTACATGAAAGCTGATATGCCATTAAACAAAGAAAGCAAAGAAAAGCAAACCTATTTGATACTAATCATTTATACACAATTATATAGTTTTAAGTAATTATTTTTATTCAATAATAATCATATGTTTGTACACATTTATATAGTTATAAGTCATTAATAATAATTGTTAATAAACAATTATTACTTCAAGTAACTATTCTTTATACAAATAATATACAGTTATATTGTGTTTAATTTAAATAAATTGCACACAGTTGTGAGGTTTCAAGTATTCCTATCTAATACTAATAATTATATGATTTTAACCAATTATTTCTGTTTGATTATAAACATCTGTTTGCGCAAAGTTATTTGGTTTCAAGTAATTAATTATGATCCTTATTAAACAATTATTGCTTCAAGTAACTATTCTAAATACAAATAATTTGCACACAATTATATGGTATCAAGCATTCCTATATAATACTAACAATTTCTGAACCGTTCAATTTGACCCATAGATGGGACCCTGACAAGTACTTGCCCTGTAAGCTGGGGCTGTAGAATACACCGACTGCACTTCTGTTGAGGAGTAAGAGCCCCCTCCCAACAAGTGTCCTGGATATGACACTTAACAATCTGATAGTGAGGTTCCAGTGATGCTGGAGCTTTGGGGAATGCCGTTGCTCCCAGGTCCACTCTGGCCTGGAATGGTAGCACCTGATAGGGCTCTATTTATGGTTTAAATAGAACTAACTGCATACTTATGCTAAACTGAATTGTTTGATTTAGAACTGTTTGACTAAACTGAATAGCTTGAAATTGAAATCTTTTTGACAATTAAACTGTACTTACATTTAAACTGTGTGCTTATGCTAAACTGAATTGTTTAAAATGGAACTGTTTTTAACATTGAAACTGTACTTACACTAAACTGAATTGTTTAATATAGAACTGTTTTGACATTTAACTGTGTGTAAACAAAATCTATACTTATACTAATCAGAATTGCTTGAATTAGAACTGTTTGAATAAACTGAATAGCTTGAAATAGAAATGTTTTTAACAATTAAACTGTGTACAAATGTTAAACTGAATTGTTTGAAATAGAACTGACTATTTGCATAAAAATGGATTTGGCGTTAAATAACCTTCAAAGGTTGATATGCCATAAAACTCAACCAACCAGCCAACCAACCAACCTAACAAGTACTGGATCAGAGTGGACCTGGGTGTGGAGCCTCACCAGCAGATGCAGTGTCATACCCAGGATCCCCCTTTTTTAATGGGGAGTGTTCGGGTCTTACCCCTCTGCTAGAGATACAGTCAGCGTATTCTAAACCCCTGCTGACAGGGTAGGTCAGTATGTTAAATCTAGTGAATTATTTATGGACCAGATAGCTTCTTGGATTCATTGTTACTGCGCCATTAAATTGAGGTTTCAGTTTCTTTTGTTTAATTGCATATCAACCTTCATAGATTATTTAATACCAAAACCATCCTTGTAGAAGGACATTAATAGTATTAATCAAGCAAAACCTGTGGGGTGGGGGGCATAAGGGACTTCATACCTTTCCCAAGAATATTAGTGTAAAAATGAGTATAATAGTATGACTAGAGTTTGAACCCACTTACTATGATGTTGCAGTCCAGCATGTTAGCCACTACTCTACAGTGACTCCCCGCCACCTATGAAATTGAATCACAAATTCCTGGAAGAATGACAACTGTGACTAAAATAAAGATTTAGAACAGCATAACTCTTGAATTAAATGAAAGATTCCCTTTAAAAGTGCAGAAGGTTAATGGAGATGCTAATTGTTGTAGAGAAGAAATGATGCCCCTCTGTATTTTGAATATGACCATTGTAGTGTTGGCCAAGACAGCTTTTCCTAACAAGACTTGTTAGCAATATACCTCTGTTAACACATCCTTGTACATCTTAAAATCAACCCTTTTTATTGTAAGTTACAGTTCAAGTTATTATTTCAATAACCCCACCCCCAGTAACATTACTATACTAATGATTGCTGGAGAGATGACTGGATGAAATGTGTTGAAACCCATAAAGCTATTAGTGTAACTTAATCAACAAGAGTTTATGATCTTAGGTCTCAATTTTAGTTTGTTGAAATTGAGAATTAGTTATTTTAAAGATGTTGCTTCAAATACATATTTTTATATAGAAGTGGTAAATATGAGATCTGTAAAATAAACAACTACCGTTTATCAACTTCTGGTATGACTGAAATATCATTTTTTTCATTGTTGACATCATTTATCGTTATAGCTTATCAAAAACAAGTTTGTTATTTATTGCAGTCTTAACTAAAGACATTCACTTTGTCATTGTTTATGTTATTCCTGTCAATTGTCTGTCCAATTGAAAAATGTCATTTTTTTTGTTTATATTTATATCTTTATTTGTCTCTTCATATATATGAAGGTCATTCAAAAAGTTCTAAGCCTCACCCAGGAAAAAGAGCAAAGCTGAAACATTTTTGTTGTGGCAACAGACTACCACTTGTTATAAAACTAGCAAAACTAATTAAGATTTTTCTAGTGGTAGAGCAAAGCTGAAACAAAAATGTCTCAGCTTTGCTCTTTTTCCTAGGTGGGCCTTAGAACTTTATGAATGAACTTTGTGTGTACAAGTTGTGCTAGGTAAATTATCAATATTACACACGCAGACAAAACTTAAAACAATTTGTTTAAAGTTTTGTCTGCAGTGCAGCAAACTGGAGTCATTTGAGCACTGTCCGTAAGGAAAGAAGCACCATGACGCTTTTCACTCTTCCAGAAATTTAGAAATGATATGCTGTATTGCTTGGCATTCACATGAGAAATGCCAATATGAAGATTTCAGTGTTTGGGTGTCAATCTGAGAACAGATTTATATTTATATTAATGAAAACCCAAACACCCAGTCCACATCATCATGTTGGGGTGGTCACTTGTGAGGTGATATTATGCCTCCATTCATCTTCTCATGTGGCCTCAGACTCAACATGGAAGCCTATGTCAAATGCCTGGAGGAGATGCTATCAGCTAGAAGACCCCACATCTGGCAACAGGACTCTGTGCCATGCCACACAAGCAGGAGAACTCAGTGTTGGCTGTCCAAAAATTTCTGTGACTACATCACCCCAACATCTGGCTGTCAAACTCTCCAGATTGTAATCCTCTTGATTGTTATGTATGTAATGCAGTTAAGTGAGAGACCAAAAAAAACTCTGTTCAACACTAGAGATGAACTGAAGGCAAGGATAATGGCAGCATTTACCAATTTAAACAGGGAGACTGCTGGAAAAACTTGCAAAAGATTCCAAAGTTGTCTGAAGGCTATGGTTGAAGCAAATTGTGATTTCTTTGAATAAATTTGATATTTCAGGATATTTTCATGCAATTTTGGTAAATATATCTGATAAAGTGAGATGTCAGTGTTATTTTCATTTTTGCATAATTTAGATGACAGGTTACTCTCTGTGTGTGTATGTGTGTGTGCATGTGTGTATATATATATATATATAGAGAGAGAGAGAGAGTGAGAGAGAGAAAGAGAGAGAGGGAGAAGGAAAAATTTGATAACAAGGTAATCTAAGCAGAAGGAGAGATATATTGAGAAACAAAGTCGACACTATAGTGTTTCAGTTCTAATGAACCATCATCAAGACTGGGAGGGGTGATGTTAAACCAAATTTTTTAGATTTTTAAAATTTTAAAATCAAAAAAAATTTTTTCAATTTTTAAACATCCATCATTGATTTAACATCAATAGTATCATCCCTCCCAGTCCTGATGATGGTTTATTAGAACCAAAATGCTATAGTGTTGACATTATTTCTCAATAAATCTCTCTTTCTGCTTGGATTACTTTGTTATCAAATTTTTTCTCTATATCATCGGATTTTACTCCATTATTTACTTCCACTATCCATGCTATTAAATATATATAAAAACTAATATGTATTTATTTATTATTATTTTATAATAGCTCTATCTCAGATATTGAGCACTCTCCAAATTATACTGCATTTGGTCTGCCACAAAACCAACAAGTGAGATTGTGACAACCATACACTGTTATAATAGATAGATAGATAGATAGATAGATAGATAGATATGGATTTATTCGACTTCCTACTGAGTCAGATTTGACACAAGAGCATTTTATAGTGGGGGCATGCATAAATCAAGACTCATGCATGGCTATCACAAAAAATGCTTGGTCCCTTGGCATTCCCCTTAAGGAGCACCTATAGGTATTCCTATTTCTTTCTGTTTCTGTCCATCTCTGTCTGTTCATAGATATGTTTATAATCTGCTCATATCTAGCAAGATAAAAATTATTTTGTATTTTTTTAGTGTATTATCATTACATAAAATCTCTTTTAAGCCAAGAAAAATACAACTGAAGAAAATCAATAACTGAAAAACTGAGTGAGCAAGAGACCTGCGGGTTTGATTTGTTTTCTTAAAAACAGAATGACCAATTTTTCTGGTTTCGATCTTAAAATACCTGTTTGGTGTTGTTGATAACTTGAAAATCTAGTTTCATTGCATTCAAGTTATAAGAAAATCCATCACTCATCAAATTTCTTTAAAAGAGAAAAAAAAAGTCTGTTATTTTCTGATCTTTCCTCTGGTTTATGTATGCTTTAAACCTAGTTTGGTCAAAGCCTAAGCTTTTATTTATAAAAGATGTGTTTGAAAATTATGTATTTTTTGAAGATTGTATTATGTCAGTCATATTATGTTCTTAATTGTATTTTGTAGCTTAATGTAGTGATCAATGAATAAGGCCAAATTATTCAGCATTAGAAATTAGAATTTTGTCTTCAATTTCATTAAAAACTGAAATAGTTCTACTGCCCTGTTGATGGGGTTAGAATACACTCACTGTATACCCTGCATAAAGAAATCACACCTCTAAAAAAGTGGTGTCTTGGGTATGACATTAAACTACATCTGATGGAACTCCGGGGAATATAATGTCAAATCCTTCATTGCCATTACTCCCTGGATCTCTCTGACCTGGAGAGGTAGTACCTGTTAAGGTTCCATCAATAGATGAAGTAGATGTGTTTGAAAATTATTTGTATTAGATAGGAATACTTGATACCATATAACTGTGTGTAAATTATTTGTATTAAGAATAGTAACTTGCAGATATAATTATTTACTAAGGATTATTATTATTAGTTACTTGAAACCTTATAACTGTTTGTAAGCAAATTATTATTAAATACAAGTGATTACTTGAAACCATATGATTATTAGTATTTGATAGTACTTGAAGCCATACAACTGTGTTCAAATTATTTGTATTAGATAGAAATACTTGATGTCATATAACTGTCTAAAAGCTCTTTAGAAACAACTACACAAAAATGTAAATATAAACATTCAATGTATGTGATTCCCTAACCTCTTGTCATAGAATAACCCCAGATGGTTTGGCATGCTGTTTAAATTAATCAATCACTCAACCAATCAAAATATTCCTAAATCTTTTTTTTTTCTTGTGCCTCCTAATTAAAATGTTTTCTTAAGCTTCTGAGTCATAGCATCTCTGAATATAGACATGTTGGTGTAATGACAAAAAGTATTCCTTAACCACTGGTTTAAGCCCAGCCTATACTAAAACTGAATGTGCAGGGTCTGTTTGAGATAAACAGACCCATAGACCACATGCAACCCTCAGTACTTTCTGAATGACCTATCTAATTTCACAATGAAAACAAAAACTTTTTTGTATAGTCTAAGGAATAGATTAGAAACCAATCTTATGTACATTTATATAATGTATTTCTATATTAGCATTACCTTTCAATTTAAAAGTGACAAATGAAATTATTTGTCAGATTGTTAAATATGAACCTGTAATTTAAATAAAACAGTTTTAATAAAATTTTGATTCACAGATAATGAAAATATTCAATTTTTTTTTCAATACACCAATCACATTCATATAGAATACATTGATTTTACAAGTATTCATTTTTTCATTTTAATTATTCTGTAATGTATCACAGCAGCAGTGTATGGTAAAATTACCCAATCCCTCTATCATGGGCAGGATTTGACATAGGGTCAATTTTTAAAAAGAGTAAGCCTGGTTTGATTTCTGAGTTTTCTTTCTCTTATGCTGGTTGCCTAACCAATGCAAAAGAATTCATTAGATGCTACTATTTATCTATAGAGAACAGATGGATTCATGCCTTTCCCAAGTGTATTAGCACAAAGTAAAATGAAAACAACTTTGTCCAGGAATTGAACTTGGGTTGCTGATTCCATTTTCCTATAGTATTTGTTATGACCCTCCCCCCACATGAATCTCTCTCGTGTTTGGTTTCTCTATATTTCTCCTTTCTCCCTCTATCTCACACCCACACACTCACTTCTCTTACAATATGTTTCACTCTGTGAAGGAGAAGATGTAGAGAGCCGGAGTGTCCTGAGTAGGAGCGAAGATGCCCGAAGGAGAATTGGAAGTTTTGGGGTGCCAGCTTTAAAAACTAATTGCGACAAGGTTTCGGTGGGCAATGAATCGGTTGAGATTGGACTGGGTATGTTGGATTATCTTCTGCGTTCAGCCCCTACTTATAGAGAAAGAATCTTAACCTCTGAAAAAAGTAAGACAGTGGTTAATACTTTCTTTTTACCTTCTCTTTCGTTTGTTTGTTTCCATGGAGGTTTTGGGATTTTGCCCCTCCTCCTTTGATGTTGAATTGTCGCGTTTTGATCTTTCTTTGGAGGGATTGTGGCCCGTATGGAAGATTATCAGTGGTGAGGTGGAATGACCTACAAGTTAATTCATTTTGTTGTGTTGTGTTGAGTCTGTTGTTCTTTCCAATGGTGTTCACGGCTGAGTGACGACCTGTGAATTTTTTTTCTCGTCCAAGCTGATACCACCATAGTGGTTGTTTTCCCCTGCAAGGATTAGGTATGTCACCCTATCCACCACAAGCGGGAAGATTGTGACATATTATATAATCCAGTTTGCCCTGTCTGCTGGGCTTCGAATACACTGACTGTATCCCTTGCAGAGGGGTAAGACACCTCTAAAAAGACATGTCCTGGGTATGACATTAAACTACATCTGATGATGAGCTCTAGTTCTGGAGATGTGGGGAATATGGAGTACATTACTCTCAAGTTCACCCTGATCCAGAGTGGTAGTACTTGTTAGGGTTTCATCTATGGGTCAAATAGATCCATTTGCAAATTATTTGGATTAGATTGGAATACTTGATATCATTTGTCAAAAACCTAAGAGACTACATAAAAATGTAAATAGAAGCATATAACATATGCAATTTCCTAACCTCTAGGCATAAAATAACTCGAGACAGGCTGAGATGTCATTAAAATCAATTATAACCCAGTACAAGCTGATACATGTTTCTTGGAAAGAAGATAGACACCACAAAGTAATCTCTATTAGCTAAAGAAATGCTATCAAGGACCCTGCATGGTACCCTGATGAGCTGTTAAATCAAGGGATATCTTGATTTTATATACTAAGAAACACCAATTATAAGATAAGAAGGCAGACTTGCTTCTAATGTTCCCATCAAGATGAACCTGAATTGATTTTTGTTTGAAATGATTTTTAAATACTGGCAAAAAAATTTGTGCGTGTCCAAATGTATTTGAATGTCTTTCAATATTTAATAGAATGAATGTTGATTTTACTAGAAGTTGTTTGCTTAAAGATTGACAGGCATTTGCAAATGTAAATATTGGGCCTATAAAGTTGATGCATCTATCAGGTGACTTTTTTTGTGTTAGATATATATGATGCATATATATATATATATATATATATATATATATATATATATACCAACACATTTACAGATTTGAAAACACAAACACATATATAAACTCATATCCTATATGGAAACACATGTACATATGCACAAATGCTTATATAAACATACTTACGTGTACACACATACTCACACACATACATGCATGCATACAAATATTTGCATATGTATATACAGGTCATACTGTACATGAATAAGTGCATGCCAAGCTATCTTTTGAAATACAAAGTTAATTTTCTTCTAAACCAAAGATATCAGAATTTTGTTATTTCTAGTTCTATTTCCAGAACATTGTCTAATCAAAATGGCTGTTATTAATAGTATTATTTATTACCAAATCTTATAGCATTGAAATTCTGTAACTATTTTGATAATTCTTCTTCACCTAATAAAACAGCCCAGTTGTCTGTTGCCCAGTCAGGTGGTGCTGTAGAATACACTGACTGCACCTCTGCAGAGGAGTAAGACCCTACCAATGAGTGTCCTGGATATGACTCTAAACAATCTGATGGTGAGGTTCCAGTAATGCTGGAGCTTTGGGGAATGTGGAGTACTACTTCATTGCCATTGCTCCTAGGTCCACTCTGGCTCGGAGTGGTAGCACCTGGTAGGGTCCTATCTATGGGTCAAATAGAACTTAACTATGTGCTTGTGCTAAACTGAATTGTTTGAAATAGAACTGATTTGACATTTAGACTGCATACTTATGTTAAACTGAATTGTTTGAATTAGAACTGTTTGACAAAACTGAATGGACTGAAAAAGAAAAGTTTTTATTATTAACTTGTGTACTTATGCTAAACTGAATTGTTTGAAATAGAACTGTTTATTTGTATAAAAGTAGATTTGGCATTAAATAACCTACAAAGGTTAATATAAACTCAAACAAACCAAACCAAATCCAATTGGCCTGGATATGACACCAAACTATCTGAGGGTGAGGCTCCAATCCTGGAGCTTTGGGGAATGTGGATCCCCCTTCATTGCCATAAGGTACGACTACTTAGGTCCAATCTGACCTGGATATGGCACCAAACTATCTGATGGTTTGGCTCAAGTCATGGAATGCGGAGTACTCCTTCAATACCATAAAGTACTACCACTCAAGGTCAGAGTGCACCAGGAGTGGTAGTACTTTATAGGGTCCCATGTATGGGTCAAATAGAGCTGTTTGACCATTTAGCTGTGTAAACAAATGATTGATATTAAATTTAATTGTTAGTGCTAAATAGCAATACTTGGAACTATTTAACTGTGTACCAATAAAACTATTAGTATAAGCAATACTTGAAACTACTTCACTGTGGACAAACAAATAATTAACGTTAAACAGAATTATTCGTGTTAGATAGCAATACTTGAAAGCATTTAACTGTGTGCAAATAATACTAATATTTGTATGCAAACAAATTAGCTTTACATGCTTTGTAAGTTTAAACTTTATCGCTGTGGAAGTAATGAAAAATATTGGCTGTGCAAAAAGTGAAAGTGCAGCTGATCACCATCGAGAACCTCAATGATTAAGCAAAGTCAAGGTAGGCTTAAAACTGGATTCTGTGGCTATGCTCCAAGCCACAGTAGCAAATTCTGTATGTAGCACTCAGAGAGAATCTGGCAAACTTAGCATCTTACAGTCCAATATGATCCTCCACCTTCATGACCTCAGAAAAAACATGTGAAGTTGCTGTATTGTGCCTCAGGTTACCAAAATATTGCAAAACATTTGACTTACCCAAGTAAATGTAACTATAATAAAATGAAAAGAAAATGAGCCAGAATTAAAAATGAAAATATTTCATCCTAGTAATTAAAAAGAAGATAATTTCCAGTTTGAAGCAACATCCCACGAAAGAACAGTTGTATGGCCACCTACATCCTATCTCTAAAACCATCTAAATAAGATGAACAAGGCATGCTGGACTGTTGGGGAAGCAAGAATGAACTCTTAAGCGACGTTCTCCTATAGACCTCTTCACATGGATGTGCCAGTGTTGGCCGACCAACAAGAACTTGCTTACAACACCTCTGTTCAGACACAGGATGTAGTCTGGAAGACTTGCTGGGAGTGATGAATAATAGGGATGAATGGTGAGAGAGAATCTGAGAAATCCATGCTAACAGGACGACTTGATGATGATGATGTTGATGGTGTGAAGGAATGGAAGAACACTAGTCGGGGACATCTGACTACAAAGCACTGTCTGCTACACTTGCACGAGGTATGCGAATAGGTCTCAACAGCAGATGTGTGAGACATATAAACTGTCCAAATTGGTCCATTAGCAGCTGTTACTCTACGACAGCAGAGTCCAGTTGATGGGACACACTTCGGCTGGCCATGGCAGCAGCAGCATGGATCTGGTCAGGTGTGTCTCATCACTGGACTCTTTTCCTCGAGAGTCGGGGGGGGGCGACCTGCCAGGCTTTAACCCTCTTTGGAGGGGTTAGGTTAATTGCCTGGTGCCTGAGGCACCCTTTTTTAGAGAAATGCCGATGGGGCCCGAGGCAATTTTGGGAATGCTGGACACATCTGGGCTATGGCCCTGCACCCGAACCCACCTTTAAAAAGGCCTTGTACCGGTTGGTGGGCTGGAGGACAAATACTGCTGTTACTATAGGACAGCAGAATCCAGTTGATGGGACACACTTTGGTCGGCCGTGGCAGCAGCGGCACAGATCTGGACGGGTTTGTCTCGTCACTGGATTTTTCCTCAAGCCTCAGGGGGCCATCCCTCCCGGCTTTAACCCTCTTTGGAGGGGCTTGGTTAATTGCCTGGTGCCTGAGGTATTTTTGAAAATGCTGGGCACATGTGGGCTGTTGCCCTGTGCCCAGACCCACCTTAAAAAGGTTTTGTGCCATACTCATCTGGTTAGTGGGCCGGAAGACAAATATCGCTGTTACTTATAGGATGTATCATGGATATAACCAACTCTATATGACATCGCCGATAGGATGCGAAAACCTGGAAGACATTGCAACACTGCCGACTACGACAGAAACCCCGTCGTACCTCAGTCTACTACATCAATTGGTAGAACTTCAAAAAGAAAACATCAAACTAAGAAGGCGAATGACTAATGACAAACATTACAAAGACAACCATGTATGGAAGCCTGAAAAGCCAGTAATCGAATTAGGATCCTCCGACAGTGACTGGGCCCTATTCATAGACACACGGAATTGATATAAAGAGATCTGAAAGTTATCCAATCCATCCATAATTTGTAATGAACTGAGAATGACGTGCATCCCAGAATTGAACAGGTTACTCTTCGACCTGATAGGGGCTGAGGCTCGAAACACGGCATCTGAAGATCAATTATTGCAGTATATAAAGCTCATTGCAGTTAAGGGGTTCCACAAGGAGGTTCATTAGCAAAACTTCCACTCCAAGAAACAGGAGGGAGAATCGATCACGCATTTTTTGGCTAGACTGCAGACCCTAGCAAAATTTTGTGAATTCACTGTCGCTTACCCCAACAAATCAGATTGTGGCCTACGTGTTGACTACTCAAATGACATGGTGGTAGGATAAATGGTGGCAGGACTCGCTAAGATACTGGTGGAAGCTACAACCCTTGTTCTGCTGCAACAGAAGTTTGATAGGCTAGTCAGTCTGGAAATGACTGACCATTCAATCCCCTCTTAAACAGCACCATGCTCCGTACTATGGTGGCTAGCGTGCAAAGGTCGGACTGCAAGAAACAGTCCTGGGAAGTTAAGACCTCACTGACCCCACCATATGTCCAACACTACAGAGGATGCAGAAAGTATTCGCATCCCAATAGGTCAATGAATCGCAAGGACTGTCCCACAGCCAAGATGGCATACTTTAATTGTGGAAAAAGTGTGCCGAAAACCAAAAGGCTGATCTGCCAACAGATTGGCAGTGAGTGCAGCAAAGGAAAAATCCCATATCTTCACAACCAGAGGGTGTACAAAGCAGCCCAGAAGAAGGAATGACCAATCCGGGAGAGTAAACTGGAGGGATAAAGCTAACGCCGCACGACCAAAGGCCATACCTCACCTTGTCTGGAATGGGGACAAATTTCAGAGGGAATTTCTGGATTCCCCACCATTTTTAACTGTAACAGTGATCCCGATGCAAGAAGCTCATGCAGAATTTCGGAAACAATCCCGTCAAAGCCAACAGCTTTTGTACCCACCATGTCACTGCCATAGCTGACACGAGAACCCAAACCTGTTCTTGTGGTCTGGAAGCACAAGAGGCCCTTGGGTACCCAGATGAGTACCTGATACCAACTACCCTCTAAATTCGGGGAATTACAGAGGACCCACTAGATATAAGAGATATAATGTTTGCCTGCATCAGAGCTGGGTCAAAAGAAACACGCCAGGCCATATACGTGTCGGAAAACACATCAGGGCTTTATCTATCAGAATCGGCCTTGAAGAAATTAGGCCTACTACCCCTGACTTCCCGACTTTGACTTCACAACAAAATGTGGCCATTAGCAATGAAGGACAGGCCTTGTGCGGATGCCCTTGAAGGACTATCGTCCCACCCAAATCCATCGACATTCCATTTGAACGCACAGAGAGAACCAGACGCCCACTGGAAGAATGGGTATTGGAGCATTTTAGGGCCAGTGCATTTAGGATATACCCCATCCACAACATCAGACTATGAAAGGTAAATACCTAGACATTACTCTTTTCCCTGGGACCAAACAAACAGCAGTCCACACCTCAATCCTGGTTCCACACCACTGGAAAAAAAGGGTCAAACAAGACATCAACCGAGATGTGGCACTGGGCATTATTGAACCAGTATCAGTAGGTACGCCCACAATGTGGTGTTCGAGAATTGTGGTCGCACCAAAAAAAAAAGATGGCTCACCTCGACGCATGGTGGACCTACAGAAGCTCAACGCTGCCACTCAGAGAGAGACCCACCATATGCTGTCACCATTTAACTAGGCTTCGTTAGTACCAGCATATACCAGAAAGACCATTTTAGGTGCGTGGAATGGCTACCACAGTCTTCCCCTCTCTCTGTCGGCATGAGATGTGACTACCTTTATCACTGAATGGGGCAGATACCATTATTGTCAAGCCCTACAGAGATTCCACACGTCAGGAGACACATATTTGATGACATCACTATTGATATGCCCAGACAAACCAGATGTATTGATGATACAATACTCTGGGATGACTCTATAGAAACGTCCTTTTGGCACACAATAGACTATCTTGCCCACTGTGGTAGCAACAGTATTGTCTTTAACCCGGAGAAATTCCACTTTGCTGAAAAGGAGGTGGAATTTGCCGGATTTGAGATAATGGCGGACAGGATAAATTCAACCAAGAGAATGACAGAAGCAATATCAAGCTTCCCGACGCCCAAAAATATAACAGATGTTAGATCTTGGTTTGGGCTGGTGAACCAAGTATCGTACACATTTTCTCAAACCGAAATAATGGCCCTCTTCTGGGAACTACTAAAGACAAGAGACCAGAAATTTTACTGGGACGATACACTGGACAAGATCTTCGAAGAGTTGAAACTAAAAATTATAAAAGAGATAGAAAATGGAGTAAAGACATTTGAAGTTAATAGACCAACATGCTTGTCAACAGACTTCAGCAGAACAGGGATAGGATACTTCCTGTTCCAGAAGTACTGCAATTGTGCTACTGAGGTAGGACCTGCCTGTGGCGAGGACCACTGGAAGTTAATCTTAGCAGGCTCCCGGTTCCCCAACGATGATGCAGAATCAAGATACGCTCCTGTTGAAGGGGAGGCATTGGCACTTGTATATGGACTGGAAGCTTACTGAATGTTCGTATTGGGATGCCCAGAACTATTGGTAACAGTGGACCATAAGCCCCTAATTAAAATCTTTTCTGACAAAGCTACAGAGGATATAAAAAAACCCGAGACTATTCAGCCTCAAAGAATGCTCCTTAATGTACAGGTTCCAGATAAAACACCTTCCTGGCAAGCTCAATGCCGCACCAGACTGTACATCGAGGCACCCCGCAGCTTCAGGGCAAACCGGGACGATTGAAGGGACACCACGTGGACAATAGATAGCGCTATAAAGGTGTCATTTAGCTCAACGTATGAGCATGACCCCAAATTAAGGCCAGTTACATGGGACTGCAGCCAAGACAATAAATGCCAATCCCTTGCTGAATACATCCAAAAGGGGTTCCCAGAGTATCGGCATGAACTACCGGAAACAATTCACCACTTTTGGTCCATGAAAGTGGTACCAATCATGGAAAACATACCAATCATGGAAAACAAAATCCTCATACCAAAAAAACTAAAGGGAGAGGTACTGGAATTGCTTCATGCTGCACATCAAGGTGTCAATGGCATGCTAGCAAATGCCAGACAATGGCTGTTTTGGCCAGGGTTAGATGCGAGCATCCCCCAGACCAGAGCCTAATGATACACCATTGCCCGATCACAACCAAAGGAACCCTTGATGCCACCATCAAATCCTGAGTTCCTGTTTCAGAAGACTGTAACAGACTTCTTTGACATGAAGGGAAAAAAATACATGATCTATGCAGATCACTACACAGGATGGATAGAGGTGGCCCTTATGTATTCGGGGAACGCCAGGACCGCATGCGACACACTACGAAAGTGGTTCTGCACATATAGTGTCCCGGAAGAAATATCATCTGACGGAGGACCCCCATTTGATTCCCAAGAGTACAGCACATTCCTAAATAACTGGGGAATAAAAAAAATGCACATCATTGGTGTACTATTCGCAAAGTAACGGATGGTCGTCAAAGCAACTAAGTGGATACTGATAGACAGTATTGACAGTCACGGCCAGCTACATTACGATCGCACCACAAGAGCCTTATTGACACACTGCAACACCCCTGTTCAAGGTCTGGACATGTCCCCAGCAATGACCATCTTCCAGTCCTTTGCGACAAATACAGAATCCACAAACGGTGGAATGAAATTAGTCGGTATCGGGGAAAAAGCTATGGCCAAAAGACACCTTAGGAATGAAAGACAATACGACCATAGCCACCTGCTTCAGGAAAAAGGAATCGGCCAACCAGTTCAGATACAGAACCAGACCGGGCCCTACCCACTCCGATGAGTAAAAACTAGTGGTGGAAGCATTCGATTACAGGCAGTACCATGTATGCATCGATGGGAACAACCAAGTAACCGGGTGCAACCATCGCTTCCTTCGGAAGATAAACCCAGTATTAGACACAACCGGAGGGCCCCTCCGAGACTGGAAACAGCAAAGGTGTTGACAATACCGAGGCTCCAACATGCGGAATCGCAACCTACACACTACCAACCTGAGGTGTCGGATATAGTACCATTGGAGGTGGAGGAGGTTGAGAGCCATGAAGACGGAGATAACATCAAAGTAATGGAAGTTTACGAAGATCAAAATCAACCACCATCAAACCAAGTGTTCGCTGACGTACTAGAGTATCATGACCACCCAGGGACTTATCCCCACAGTTGCATGGCGTGTCTCACAAACTGTCAGAATACCCCTCGTACACGACCAAAACCCGAATGCCCTGTGGTCTCATAAAGTGGGAGGCATGTGAAGGAATGAAACACTAATCGGGGATGTCTGACTACAAAGCACCGTCAGCAACATTTGCATGAGGTATGCAAATAGGTCTCAACTGCAGATGTGTGAGACACATATAAGCTATCCAAGTTGGTTCATTGGCAGCTGTTACTATAGGACGTATCACAGATACTACCAACTCTACTGATGGAAGTCCAAATGATTCAATCATACAGTGGTATTCACCACAAGGACATTCGCAAAATGCCTGGATAAAAAGCCAGAAGGGAATTAAACAAAAATGCTACATGCTGTTTTGAATAAATCTTGGAAGCAGCACGCAATAAAAGAGCAGCTGTATGGCTACTTACCCCCATCTCACAAACCATCTAAGTAAGATGAGTTAGGCACTGCAGGAGAAGTAAAGACGAACTCATAAGCAACATTCTCCCATGAACACCCACACATGGACACCCTAGTGATGACTGTCGAGTAAAAACTGAGATTCATCAGCTCTATGTAGACACTGGATGCCATCTAGAAGACATACCAAGAGTGACAAACTGATAGAGATGAGTGTTGAGAGATTCAAGGGAATCTGTGCTACCAGCATGGTTTGATGATAATGATGATAATGTTTATATGAGATTTCCAATAAAACTACCCAATACTTGCTTGAAAAAATCAAAAGTAGACAAAATATCAATTCTTTGCTGTCTTATCATTTCAGTTGAATATTGGAACATTTTTGCTTTTGTTACAGAAAATATTTTTTAAAATCCAAATTTCATATTAATTTTGTTAACTTTAACTGAAAAGCCAAAATAGTTGTTTCTGATTTGTTGGATGTGTTTTATGGCATATCAACCCTTATCAGTTATTTAATGCCAAATTTTCTTTATATACATATATCAAATATTCAGGATTTGTAAATGAATAGTTAGTAGGTAACATTTTTAAATGAGGCAGAGTTCATTTATTTTTACACAGTTAAATGGTTTCAAGTATTACAATCTAACACTAATAGTTTTGTTTTCACACAGTTAAATTGTTTCAAGGATTACAATCTAACACTAATAGTTTTGTTTTCACACAGTTAAATTGTTTCAAGTATTACTATTTAACACTAATAGTTTTATTTGTTTTCACACAGTTAAATGGTTTCAAGTATTACTATCTAACACTAATAGTTTTGTTTTCATACAGTTAAATTGTTTCAAGGATTACAATCTAATACTAATAGTTTTGTTTTCACACAGTTAAATTGTTTCAAGTATTACTATCTAACACTAATAGTTTTAACAGTTAAATTGTTTCAAGGATTACTATCTAACACTAATAGTTTTATTTGTTTTCACACAGTTAAATTGTTTCAAGTATTACTATCTAACACTAATAGTTTTATTTTCTCACACTCAAATGGTTTTGAGACTTGCTGTGTAATACTATTTATTCAACAAATTATTAATCTTAAAACATTAATAATTTGTTTGCACATTGTCAAATGGTTTCAAGTTCAGTAAATGATTACATATTTCTATTTGATTCATAGATGGAACACTGACAGGTACTACCTCTCCAAGTCAGAGTGGACCTGGGAGTAATGGCAATGAAGTACTCCACATTCCCCAAAGCTCAAAGACTGGTGCCTCACCATCAGATGCAGTTTAGAGTCATATTCGGGACAATTGTTGGGGGTGGGTCTTACATCTCTGTATTGATGCAGTTGGTGTATTCTACAGCCATAACTAACTGGATTGTTTTTTGTTTCAAGTTTAAAAGTTATTTTTCATTCATTCTGATGGATTCTTTTGAATATTGTGTATTTGATGGTATATAAGACCCCCTCTTTTCCCTAAAATTAACCCCAAAAATATCTCCTAGATCTTGTGCAATGTTGTTGTATCAGGCAGGTGAATGTTTTCCCAGATGGCATAGTACTTGTACATAGCCTAATTCCATAATTCATGCATACAAATAAAAATGTTTATCTATCTATCTATCTATCTATCTATCTATCTATCTATCTATCTATCTATCTATCTATCAGGTGATGAAAAAGTAACTCCCAATTTTAAAATACTTATAATTCATTTCTTGTAAAAGATATAGTTTAGAAATAAATCATAAGAATTTTAAAATAGGGAGATACTTTTCAATCAACCTGTATGAGATTTATGTGCAACACTTTTTACTTTGCTTTTGAGCAAGTTGATGTTGTCTCATCAATTAATTCAAATCTAACATGGTGGAATTAATGTTTCATTATTAGATTCTTGTACACTGACTTTGATTGTGAATTTCACATTCAATTCAACATCCAGTGTTTTAATGTTGTTATCTCATCAATTAATTCAAAACTTACATCAGTGGATTAAAGCTCATTGTTGGACTCATTTACATTGACCATAAAGTGAATACAACAAAGGATTACATGATGTAGCTATATTTTCACTTAGCATTACTACAATGTGACAGAAAAACCAACAAAGTTTGGTGGTATTGTAAATTAGTGCTGGGGTACTCTGTTTTAGTGATAATGATCCTTTAGCTACAAAACCATACCTCACTCCTCCAAATCATCAGGTTTTGTTGGTAGCCCAGCTGCTTTTGTTTTGTTTTTTTTCAACAGCCTGTATATATATATATATATATATATATATATATATATGTGGGCAATAATTTTCTCCCTTATCTTAACATTGTAACATGGGGCTTAGAATGTGCTGACTGTATCCCCTTTTGAGGGGTAAGACCCCCTCCTTAAAAATGGGGGTCCTGTGTATGACACTAATCTGCAGGTGAGGCTCTAGTTCTGGAGATTTGGGTAGTGTAGAGTATCTTTTCATTGCTATTACTCCCTGGTATACTCTGACTCATAGTGGTAGTACCTGTTAGGGATCCATCTTTGGGTCAAATAGTTGTTTAAAAATTATTTGTATTTGATAAAACCATGAGCAAAAAAACACTCTTAAGAAACAACAACACAAAAAATATAAATATGAACATACAATGAATGTGCTTCCATAACCTCTAGGCATAAAATAACCTCCGATGAGTTGACATGTCAGTAAGATGAATTAATAAATGAATCAATCTCTTACTTTAGTATGTTGCATTTTGAACCTAATCAGAGAGCACAGATACTCTGACTCTAGGAAAAAGTGCCATCCATGTGAGTTATAATTTTTCAATAGGCTTAGTCGGTAGAGTGTTCACCCAGGTTGAGTCATACCACAAACTCAAAAAATGGTACTTGATGCCTCTTTGCTTAACACTCAGTATTATAAGGTATGGATCAAGGGTAAAGTGGAGCAATCCAAGGAAAGGAGTTGTGCCTTCCCCTACACCTTGGGGTAGTAGCTAATGAAAAGGAAGCCTTTGGGTTGCCTTTGACTATGGTTGCCAACTTACTTTTACTTACTATGCTATTATTGGAATATTAATGGTAAATGGAGAATAGGATCTTTTATGCTATCAAATACAGTACTTTTCCCTCATGATACATTCTTGTCTTAACTTTTTTCTGTTTTGTCTTTTTTTCAGGATGCTCTGTCTTTGTCCAGACGTCCTCCCTTCCACTGCACAACAATCATTCCTGTGGTCGTCTGCTCTTCACTTCTCATGTCCTACCATATCCGACGACGTTCTGTATGTAACTGTGCAAGTTTTAGCCTCCTCTTTGTTACTGCCTGGTTGTCCCATCACATTCGAGATGCCTACCGACATGGCCTCTGGCTCTGGCCATTGGGTAGCACACCACCACTGCCTTATTCTCTCTATATTTCCTGTATTCTCTTGTTACCGCTTATAGTCAAGCTTTATTTCTACCACACAATATCCAGTGAATATGCTAGTGCAGCTATAATGTCCACGGTGTGAAACTCTTATTTGAAAAACAGATGCCAACATTAACTTTTTATTATTCCAATCCTTATTGCAAAATGGAGAAAAAAATGCTCATTTTTGTTGTCTTTCTAAATCATACTGTTCTCTATAAAAATGTCTTTTTCTTTCTTCTTATGGATATAACCACAGAAATATTGCTATAAAAATTTAGATTAAACTATAAATCAGTCATGGGAATATTGTGACCCATGGTGCTTTCTGTATAAAGACTTGATTTTTTTCACTGAAAAAATCTGGGAAAATTGTGTCTTATACACAAATAATTGATGATTTAATTTTCAGATTTGTTATTGAAGTGAATTGACCTACACTGTCTTAATTTTCTCACGAAATAACATCATGGCTTCAGTGACAAATAAAATATGCTTTACTGAAAATTTTCTTGGTTTAATCTACTTTTTTTTAAGATTAAAGTGTTTAATAGTTTTACTTCTTAGACCAGTCATGAGCAAACTGCAGTCTGTGGGTTACATGCTATCTGCAATGCTTTCTGAATGGCTCTCCTAAGACTTCAATTTTTTCATCTTTTTACTGAAGAGAAGAAAAAAAAACAATTTTTTCCTATTTCTAAGGCAGATACTTATGTGTATGGTCTTCTGTAGTAAAAATAGTTGAGGTACCTTCAATGTAAAACTACCTTGAATTTTTTTAGTAATGGAGCCAACCTGATTATAACCCATGTCTCGTGTGGCTTGCTTCTCAAAAAAGTCTGTTATAATTTCCTCTCAGGTCTGTAAATTCATAGCAAGTAAAATATATTCACTAGAAAAGTGAGTAAGTAAAAAATATCAGAACCCTTTGCTTGCAGTTTTTGATTTTCCATACTATGAAATATGATTCTGGATAAAATTTATCCCTGGTAAATCTATTGTATGGTAAATTTATCATTGGTAAATTCATCATATGGTATTGACAGTAAGTTTATTGCATGGTAAATTCATCATATCAGATTAATTGCTCTTATAAGGTTTCCTTAACTCCAACCTTTTCCTAACCCTTTTTATCATATTCTTAAAAGCAATGATTAGATTCTGAATTTAGCCATGAATAATTTATGTAAAATAAATTTACCATACAATGAATGTTATCTTGTTCTAATTTTGTACTTGAAATTAAATATCATAAGAATCTGATGAAAAATAAAAATTGAAATGATGCTGACTGTTGACTGCCCTGTTGGCTAGGCTGAGAATAAGCTGAATGTATCCTCTACAAAGAGGTATTTATTCTGGGTATGATACTAAACTGCATCTGATGGTGAGACTCCAGTTCTGGAGCTCTTGGGAGTGTAGAGTACCTCTTCATTGCCATTACTTTTAGGTCCACCCTGACCAAGAATGTTATTACTTGTTAGGATCCCATCTATTGGTGAAATAGCCCATCCCTCTCCAGCTGGTTTTCCTTCTCGTAGACTGGTGGTTATAGTATGGTTAAAGAACCCAGTCTGCCCAATTATTTACCCATAGCTAGGTGGATGGAGTATAGTCGGCTTCATACCTTTCACAAGAGTATTAGTGCTATGTGAAATGCAAACAGCCTTGTTCAGTATTTGAACACAGGTAGCAAAATTTATTTTCTATGACATTAACTGTTATATCACAAGCACCTCCAGTTTATTTATTGTGGGACTAAAATCCATAACTTTTTAAACAAAGAATCGAGATGTTACCGATTCAAATATTGTGATTTATAAATACAATAAAGTTGTGTGAAATATTTGGAAGAAATAGATCTTTGTATTGCAATCGTTCTACAGTTTTGAGGAATCTATATAATTCTAAATTACTTCAGCTCTGGCTACATTTAATGAAAACTATTTGAAAAGCATAATAAGGCAGTGTATAAATTGATAGTGTAGAGCAGAAATAATAGTGAGAAGAAATAAAAGTTAATTATAAAAAAAAGAAAATTATCAAAATTAACTAAATGGTTATTAAGTAAATGATGGTTACTGTATCTT
Source organism: Sepioteuthis lessoniana (assembly GCA_963585895.1). Classification (NCBI taxonomy): domain Eukaryota; kingdom Metazoa; phylum Mollusca; class Cephalopoda; order Myopsida; family Loliginidae; genus Sepioteuthis; species Sepioteuthis lessoniana. The sequence goes on along the minus strand of CAUZXS010001275.1, from coordinate 115,839 downwards.
GTTTTACTGACAGACTAAAATATTTTTACAAATGTCTCTTATTTTCCAGTCTGTAAAAAAAAAAAACTTTTCACAGTAAAAACAAACTATTCATTTGTTTGATGTTACTCATCGGAGTTCTTCCCTTTTTTGATAATTTAGCTGAAGTTTTATTTAAAATTTAAAAAAGTCCAGTAGTGTATTGTCTCCCCTCTTATTCACTATCACAGTTTCCTAAACCCAGGCATTTAAATTAATGTTGCTAAAACAGAGTTATTCCTCTTCGAAAGAACAACATAATATAGGAATTAAAATATTTAAAGTTAAAATATTATTAAAAACACGAATTCAATTGCTTTACAAAAAAAAAAAAAATTAGTTTGTTTCAGAAGAAAATTTTTAAACTTATAAAAAACAAATCTTGATGGTGTAAATTTTTAAATTTATAAAAAACATATCTTGATGGTGTAACATACAGAAGTTTTATTTATTTATTTTTTTGCTATAGAGTAAATAAATACTTTAAATTCAAAGAATTTCATGGATTTTACTTTAAATCAAGTGGTGGTAGCATAACTTTAATAAATTTATCCTGAAAAATCTAAAATCCCTGGCATGTACGATATACTCGTTCAGCGCAATCAAGATGGCCTGGCCACTTGAACAGACAGCAATGTGCCAAAACAAAGCCTGTACTCTTAATTTAAAGAAGGGTCACGTAAGACAGGTAGACCAAAACTCAGGCATAAAGACAGCATCAAAAGAAACCTGGGAGTCATGAACATTCCTTGAGCCAATTAGTAATACCTGCTCTCAAAAAAAGCGGAGGGAAAAATCAGCTGGATGTCATCATCAGATACGATGGACACTTACTAATAGTACTTTAAATCAAAATAATTTTAAAATCAATCCTAATAAATTATATATATATATATATATATATATATATATATATATATATATATATATATATATATATATATATATATATATATATACAGCAAAAGTGTCAATTAATACAAATATTGCATTGTAGTTCTTTTTGACTATTGCAATAAGTACGTAGTGACAGTTATTTAAGGGGAGCCAACTCTTTTACTAGGAAAACTAATTTAAGCAAATTGTGATAGTTAAACAAACGGAATCTTATATAAAACATGAAAGAGAGGTATTTTAGTTGAAAATTGATCTATATTTTGAAAAAGTTTCAAAATCTGTCCAATAATTCCAATGTATTTTAAGTTTGGAAAGGATTTATGAAAAAAAATTACCTTACATTATCTATAATTCTTGGAATATTATTCATTACAGCATCTCTCTCTCTCTCTCTCTCTCTCTCTCTCTCTCTCTCTCTCTCTCTCTCTCTATATATATATATATATATATATATATATATATATATATATACGAAAAAAAGAGTAATAACCTAAGATAAAATGGTTTTAATATCAAAGAATGGCTGGTATCTGCTTTCAAATCTAATGTGCTTATTCTCTGAACCGCTACTTAAATCTCTCTCTCTCTTTCTGTGTGTGTGTATATATATATATATATATATGCACACAAACACACACACATATACATATATATTCATATTTGTTAAAATACCTATTTTTTCAGGCAAATAAAAAAAATGTAATCCCTTGTTTAGTTATTTTATCAGCAGTTGTTTTCAATTGTATGAAAAACAGAACAAAACATATATTTCCAACTAAAGAAATAATGGAAATTCTCTTTTTTAGTTTAAAAATGGCCAGTTTTTAATATATTTCAGCAATGAACAAGAAACGAACTTGACAGGAAAAAAGAAAACAATTATTGACTATGTAACAGTGTTATAGTTTATTTACAATAAAATATCAACTATTGTTTGCAGTTTGTTGAAATTCTTGATAATTTTGTATGTACAACGGTCATTCAATATATAAGGTGAATTTTGCTTCAGGAATTGGCAATAGGAAGCACTGTTGCCCCTTTTCCAAGGAAATTATTAGAGGTGTGTCCTTTCATGTCTCAGAAGAGTGTCAGCATGACCTTCTTTACTATCTTCTGTGCCAGGAACGTTTTCTTTAACAGATAGTGGGAGTCCCCATATTGCAATAGCTAACATGCAAGACTGCAATATTTTTATGTGTTTGAACTCCAGTTGCACTATTATGTTCACTTTTGGACTAATATCCTTGGGGAAAGGTATGAACCCTCTTGTCCCCAACCTAGTTATGAATTAGATAATACCATCATACAAGGATGGCTTTGGCATTAAATAACCTAGAAAGATTGATATGCCATTAAGCAAAGAAACTAAAACCAAGCTTTTGTCCAATTGAAAACGTTTTTTGATAAAGTCTGTTGCTCTCTACATATAACAGATTTTTCTGTAAAACCCTCTGTTCAACACTGGAGCAGTGTGTTTGATTTGCTACCATTTTGAATTGCCTCTTAATAAATAGTTCTGCAAGTTTAAAATAATTTTTGATATAAACCAATTCCAAACAATGCAGAGTTTACATCTATAGAAAAAAATTCCGAAAAAAATTTACTTTACTTTTTTTCAAAAAAATTCCCTTATGTATTGAATTACTTTCATATTTTTGAGAATGAGGTTTGATTTTATTTTATAGTTTTTATAGTATACATCTGATTCTGCTTTTCAATTGTCTGCTTTAAATGGAAAAAATACAAAAACTGCATGAAAAATGAAAATTAATGAAAATATGATCTGTAGAAAATTTCTGTCCCCCCAGCCATCTGATATTGTTTTTTGTGTGTTTGTCTCTACAGACTGGGTGCCTCACTGGCAGGGATTATAATATAGTCACTATATCCCCTGCATGAATATCTGATTACATATAACTGTGAGCAAAAAGTCTCTAAAAAAACAACTACAAAAAATGTAAATATAAATGTACTATGAACACAATTCCAAAATAAATCTTGATGGGTTGACATGCTGTTAAAATCAATCATAGTCTGGAATTTTCTAAATCAGTAATCCTGTGTGTACATTTCTACTGCAGCCTGTAGATATTTATATTGAATTCATCCATACATTCTATTTTTGAGTTTTGAGATTCCTTTTAAATATAAACATTTTTGTTTACAGCATCACTTGCCAACAGGTGACATTGACATTCTTCTCTGCCATTTCATTTAACATGTTTATAAAGCCAACTGTCAGAATATGTTAATTGTATTCCCTTTATCAAATAAGATGTAGAAATACATCACAAGTAATGTTGTTTTTCCAGGGATTATTTCGTAATGAAAATATTTGTGATATTAGATTTGGAAAGTGAGAGACATGTAAGATATAAAAAAATAAAATATTTTAACACAAATTAATTTCTGAACATCAATGAC
>CAUZXS010001275.1:0-105000 GCA_963585895.1 Sepioteuthis lessoniana | reverse complement strand
GAGAGAGAGAGAAAGAGAGGGGGGGATAGCAGATTAGAGCCGCCGCCGACGTCATCATCATCGCTATGGTAAATGTTGGTTAAACGGCGCGTTTTAATTCGTTTTTTCACTAACAGATGTCTATTTCTTTAATGAATGTTGCATATATTACATTCTGTAACTAAAATTTGTTTATTTGAATACATTTTCAACAAATAATCTTTATTTTAAGCGAAATTGAAACTACTAGCTGTGTCTGTGTATATTGTCATCAGTTTCTTTATTCTAATAAACATATTTTTCTCGTCATAGTAATGAACATCTTCTCTTTTCTTCTATACTTTTGAAAGGAAAAAAATTATCTTATCTACTGTATTAACAAGACTACAAATTATATAGCATCTTGATTGTTTACAATAAAAAACACCATGCAAGGTAGGTTTGTCAATCTGTGCTATACAATGGAGAATCACGCAATAGCAACGATGATGACTTACTTTGGGTCCATGGACCACGGGTTGGGAACTGAAGTTGACAGAGGGCGGGGGGGGGGCACGAGTAGCAAAAATAGGCTAGAGTCGCCACTGATATATATATATATATATATATATATATATATATATATATATATATATATATATAATATATTTCATATATATATATATATATATATAATATATTTCATATATATATATATATATATATATATATATATATATATAATATATTTCATATATATATAATATTTCATATACATAATATATTTCATATATATATATATGTATATATATATAATATATTTTATATATATATATATATATAATATATTTCATATATATATATACATATATAATATATTTCATATATATATATATATATATATATATATATATATAATATATTTCATACATATATATATATATATATATATATATATATATATATATATAATATATTTCATACATATATATATATATATATATATATATATATATATATATATATATATATATATATATATATAAATACTTCTTTAAGAAAAAACAACGAAACCGGTCACATAGGATTATAAATTTATTTCAATCCTGTTACGCATTTTTGAAATTTCCAAAAACACGAAAAAAATTAACAGGACTTCTTCAGATCTTTTTGATAAAAAAACTAGAATAGACACATAGGAGTGGGAGGGGATAGTGGGAGGGGATAGAAGTGGGGTGAAGAGTTACCTCCTCATTAAGCCCACTTCCGTTTTAAATTTAAATTTCGGTTAGCAATGTATTAAAATTGTTTTTTAAAAAACCTTTTCTTTAATTAATAATTTTTTAATTATATTTAGACCTAAATTACAGATTTTTTATTGAATTAGATTTAACCTTTAAATAATAACTTCACGTAAAGAGACAGTAATAGATATATTAAAACTAAAAACAAAAACAAATATTTAATTAATTTACTATATTTTAACCTTTCAAAAATATTTAGAAAGCATTAATCAGTTCCACTTTTTATGCGTAGTACGTATGTATTATATGCTTTTTCACAATTTTTTTATCTAACAATTTATTTTATTAATTCTCAAAATTAACTCTATGTTTTTATAAAAAAATTTGGTTAAATATTTATAGTTTAAATTTAGCCCTATGTCTACACCTAGCTAGTAGTTCATTTCTCTTATTTAATAAATTTTTTGGCTCAGGAAAAAGGAAAATGTGGATTTTTTCTTCAAGACACAGGTTGCACCTACTATCGATAGATTTTGGGGTACTAGATCTTTTCAATATGGACCATTGTATGTCAGGGGTTAACCCTTTATCTTTTAATCCCCAATAATGTTTTGATGGAGCAGTTTGATTTTTTTGATGCTCATGGGAGAAGGAAAATTTATGATTTCCATATCTAATTTTCCAACTAGTAGACGAAACGCCAATATAAAATTTCTTATCACTTATGTCCTCATTGGATTAATAATAGCTTGGTATACTACATTACCTAAATTACACAAACCATTCATTGGACAATCAGTTCGAGATTTACAATTACATTCTTTTTTTTTTACTATTAATATTATTATTATTATTATTTCCCCGGTTATGAAATTTATTAATTAATTCATTATTATGACTAATTCATAAATATATAATATATTTCATATATATATATATATATATATATATATATATTTCATATATATATATATTTCATATATATATATATATATATATATATATAAACAATATAATTCATATGTATATATATATATGATATAATTCATATATATAGGGGGAAACGATAAAATTGCCGTCGTAAAGAAAACAACACTACAGCTTTATTTTAAAACTTTTATAGAAAAAATCAATTCAGGTAACTTGATTATGAAGTAGAGCTGACATCTATTCAATGTAACTGCCTTCAGCGTCAATCATCGCCTCGATACGGATCCGGAACTGGGAGCTTGTCTTTACCACAAGCGCCGGCGGGAATTGGCGAATACTCGGCGGATGGCGGCGATCAGGCTGGCTTTGGTGTTATGGGAAGTCATGTTGATGATGTTCTCGACGTATGACCGAACGAAGTCGTCCAGCGGGTTCAGGTCGGGGGAGGAGGGGGGCAGTGAGAGGAGGGTACAAAGTCGTTGCACTCCTTCTGAAGCCAAGCCTGGGTCTCTTTGGACTTGTGGGTCGGCACCGAGTCCTGCTACCACACCCAAGGTCTGCCACCGGCCACCTGATTGCATCAGGGGATCACCACATTCAGGTACACTTTGGTGTTGACTTTCAAGCCGACTTCGAAGATGTGTGTGGCATGATGTGGCCCTCACTTGAAACCACACCAAAAACCATAACCATAGTCGGAAACTTTGTTTTCATCACCCTGGGCACGTCCCTGTTATTTGTGGCAATCCAGATTTGCATTTTGAGGGTGATGGCAATGGTCCTGTTGTCATAACTTGGATCGGTAGAGACCCTGAGTTGTACAGTGGCGCATCTCCGATCTCGCTCGTTGAACATTGTGTCACTTTCAGACATGATAGAAGGCTCCTGTCGCTCTTGGGATTTGTACACAACTGGTCAACTAGTAGATGGTCTGCAACAAAAAAAGAAACCGGTTTTCATTAAACGGAAATGGAATCATATCGTCTTTTCTAGGGCGACAATTTTATCGTTCCCCCCCGATATATATATAATATATTTCATACACACACACACACACACACACACACACACACACATATATATATATATATATATACATATATATATATATATATATATATATGTATATATTTCATATATATATGTATATAAAAATTTGATATATTTCATATATACATATATAATATAGTTCATATATATACGAGGTGCATACGATAAGTTTCCAGACTTTTTCGTATGGTCATTTAAAATTGTCGTAGACTCTTGAAAATTCACTATGTTAAGGAAGTCAATACACCAAAGCTGATTGGCCAAAGGGTTCGGGTTAGGGTTACTATGTTGGGGTTTTTTGGGAGTTCAGGAAGAGATTCCGTCGGAAGTGGCCAGCACTCTTCAAATCGGGTCTGTGGCATTTCCACCAGGACAATACACCAGTCCACAACTCCATCCTTGTCACAGACTATTTGACCAAGATGGGCATCAAGACAGTTCCTCAGCCTCCCTATAGTCCAGACCTTGCCCCCTGTGACTTTTGGTTATTTCCTAAGCTCAGCGGCTATCGTTATGAGACAATTGAGGAGATGAAAGAGGCTGTGAAGAAGGTCATTGTCACGCTCACACAAGAGGACTTCCATAGGGCCTTCCAGAAGTTGTTGGAACGGTACAACTAGTGCATTGCAGTCGGAGGAGAATATTTCGAAGGGGACTAGAGTTTTATGTGTGTACTCTAAACCCGGATAAACTAAAAATTGCAAAAGCAGTATTTCAACATATGATAGACCTTGGCATCATTCGTCCGTTCAACAGTCCATGGTCATCTCTGCTTCACATGGTTCCTAAAAAGACAAATGATGACTGGCGACCATGTGGTGACTGAATGCTGTGACAATACCAGACAGCTATCCGATCCCACATATACACGACTTTTCTTCTTCCTTATCAGGTGCATCTATATTTTCTCGACTCGATCTAGTTCGGGCATACCATCAAATTCCCATCGCTGAAGAAGACAAGCCGAAAACTGCCACCTGAACCCCATTCGGACTCTTCGAATTCAATGTTCTTTCATTTGGCCTACGAAATTCTTCCCAGGCCTTTCAAAGGTTCATAGACGAAGTCCTTCCTGGTCTTTCTTTCGTTTTTGCTTAAATTGACGACATTTTGATAGCAAGCAGCTAACCCAAGGAACATCAACAACACATCCAAGAGATATTCAAACGTCTTGAGTACTTTGGGCTGAAGATCAACGCTCAAAAATGCATTTTCGGTCGAATTTTTGGGACACCAAATTGACAAAATAGGCATCACTCCTCTGCCTTCCAAAATAGAGGCTATCAAAAACTTCCCGGTTCCTACATCATTAAAACAGCTAAGAAGATTTGTCGGCATCGTCAATTTCTACAGACGCTTTATCCTAAAATGCTCATACGTACTGGCTGAATTAACTGACATCCTAAAGTCGAAAGACAAGGACATAAGTTTGAACGAGAAAGCCCTAGAAGTATTCAACACTGCCAAGCAATCTATTGCAAACTACACAAAATTAAATTATCGTAGCAATACTGATTTTGTCAACTGATGTGTTTGACTCCGCCGTTGGTGCCGTACTACAATAATCGACTAAAGGTAATGTTACACCCATTTCCTTTTTCTACGTGAAACTAAAAGATACGGAAAAGAGATACAGTACTTTCGGACGCGAACTTTTGGCAGTCTGTCTCGCCATCAGACATTTTCGTCATTTTTTATAAGGTCGGGATTTCATTATCTTCACCGATCATAAGCCGCTGACTTTCTCATTTAACACGAAAAGCGACAAAAATTCACCCGGGGAAATTCGTCACTTAGACAATATATCACAATTTTCTACGGACATTCGCCACGTCTCCGGAAACGAAAACATAGTCGAAAAAAAAAAAAAAATAACAGAAAGGACTCTATCGCCATTGACAGACTCAAACCAGCCTACATAGAGAAACCGCCTGATCGACTTATGGACAATGAACCCATCGCTCACGAAAACAAAGACGAGAAAGTTTCATCTACAGATGATAAATACAATTCTTACAGAAAAACTAAATCTGGTAGACATAGTTATCGACCAACCAAATTAAAAAATTACATATCATTATGCTTACATACAGACATACATACAAAAAATAGACAGTAAAAACACAAACCACAAGCTCTATATTCTATATTGATCCAGAAAAGGGAGAATTTATAGGAAATGATGCAATTTCCTTGTCAAAAGAATTTTCAGGAAAAAACGGATCAAAATTGGCGCAAAGATCTCCAACTAACGACCACGCAGATGTTACAAAAATTAATGAATTGGAAATGGCTTTTAGGACCAATAGGAGGTCTCTAAAATACGCACCCAAAGAATTTTCGAAAGTCAACGCGTGCGTGCGGGATCCACTTTGATGCTATAAATCACACAATATTCCAGACAACACAGATCAGTTACTCACGCCAACCCGGAGTGATACGTACTAACTGTTTCTCAGCGGCGCAGTGCTCGTTTGTTCTTCAAACAACGGCGTGATGTAACAACTTCAAGTTGGATAAAGATCTTTATCCACGCTGGACTTAGAACTGGTCTCTACGGTCATCACCTGATACTCGAATCGCTATATAAGTAAAAGTAAGTAAAGTTGGCGTCTGTGGTCAAGGGCGACCAGAAGGCTCCCTTTTCCATAGCTACTACACCGAGGTGTAGGGGAGGGCGCTACTCTTTTGCCTGGAATGCTCCACTTTACCCTTGATACGTACCTTATATTGCTGAGTGTTAAGCAAGGAGGTATCAAGTGCCATTTTTAAAGTCTTTGATATGACGCGATCAGGGATTGAGCCCAGGTCTCCCGGACCATTGGCAAACACTCTACCCACAACAGCTTCCAATAAAGAAATAAATTTCTTTATTTTTGTAGCACAAATTATTGCTTTATCTGGTGAAGGATATTCTCAGGTAGAAATTGCCAGGAATATGGAATGTTCAAGGAAGGGGGTTCAAACAACGATTAAAAGGTACAAGGAAACAAAGTCTTTCAAAAACAGAAAAGGACAAGGCCGTAAAAAGTCTACAACCGCCAGGGAAGACAGATCTTTGAAAAGAGTATCCCTTACAGATAGGAGGAAAGGTTTTTCAGAGCTAGCTGCTGAACTTAGGGAGGGTGCAAACAAAAACATATCAGCTCGAACAGTGAGAAGAAGGTTATTAGAAGTGGGATTAAAAGGATGCAAAGCCAGGAAGAAGTCATACTTGTCTCAGGCCAACAAGAAAAAACGACTGGAATTTGCAAAAAAAACATGAAAATTGGACACCTGATGATTGGGGCAAAATTGTTTGGTTTGACGAAAGTAACTTTGAGGTAAGTTAACAGCTTCTGTTTCCTAAACTTTGGATGTAATAATTGAAATTTTTATGTGAATACACATCCATAACATTTATTCAAAAATTGTAACAAATTCTTTTTTTTTTCATCAGATTTTTGGCACCCCTGGAGCGTATTATGTTTGCCATAGGGAAGGAGAGGCATTTCATCTTGATTGTGTGGTTACAACTGTAAAATTTGGAGGGGGATGCGTAATGGTTTGGGGCTGCATGGCTTCTTCAGGCACTGGAATGTTGTACACATGTGAGGGCAGAATGAACTCCACAATTTATACTAACATGCTGGACCAGGTTTACCGAACCTCTTTGACTTAATAATAACATTCCAAGTGATGTAATCTTCCAACAAGACAATGCTCCATGTCATACGTCAAAAGTTTCAATAGGTTGGTTTGAGAAAAAAGGGATTACAGTGATGAAGTAGCCCCTCAATCCCCAGACCTAAATCCCATTGAAACTTTGTGGTCCCATTTAGGGAAAAGAGTGAGAATGCACAAATGTTCATCAAAAAAAGAATTAGAGGCAAAACTTCATGAAGAGTGGCAGAAAATAGATCCTACCACCTGCAACAACTTAGTCAATAATATGCAAAAACGAATAAAAGCTGTTATTAAGACAAAAGGAGGACATACCAAATATTGATTGTTGTTATTAATGTTTTTACTCCACTATTCTTAACCTTTAAATATATAAGTTTGAATCATAATTTTGATTTTTCATAGGTGCTCCATAATTTTGGCTAAGGCTGTATATATATATATATATATATAATATAGTTCATATATATATATATATATATAGTTTATATATATATATATATATCTACATATATATATATATATGATATAGTTCATATATATATATAATATAGTTCATATATATATATATATATATATAATAAAGTTCATAGGTATATCTATATATATATATATATATATAGTTCATATATATATCTACATATATGTATACATATATATGATACAGTTCATGTATGTATCTACATATATATATATATACAATTTTTTCATATATATTATTATGCCGCCATGTGTCCAGCAGGCTTGCAGGGTGCTGTTCATTCCCGCCAAGTCCACCAGTTAATACAGGGCACAGATGTTGGCTGTGGTATGCCGAACGCTATTTAGTGTCACAGATATCACCAACTCCCAAGCGGAACCACATTTTAAAGCTACTAGGCAAGTTATAGGTGAAGTATTAAGAGTTAAAATAGCTAACTGGCTAGCTTTCCCCACTCACGTACAAGGTCTTCAACAAATACAATTCTTCCACAACAATAAGGACTCTGAACTGCCGTGTTTGGGTTAACAAGATTAATAACAGTTCTTTTATTGAATAAAAGAAAGAAACAAAGAAAAAAAAATTCAGGTACAAGTCAGGAGTGAGAAAGTTTTTCTGTATCTCGGAGGAGCCTCCACTGAAATATCCATATCATGGACTAAGCCCACATAAAGTATCTTTTTTCAGACGAGCCAACATAAAATATCTGTTAATGGTGGAAGGTGTGAATGTAGTTTGACAATGGTAGACACAGTCCGCTTTCTATCAGACAATGGGATTTAATGGCAGAGCACGTGCTCCAATTTTGGTATGAATGCAGCAGGATAAAGTTGAATATACTTATATTGTATATTCACTTTTGTGGAATTTATTCTCTTCTCTTTTTTTCTTTCATTATTGGGTTTCCATAACATGTTGGTAGAAGGATACACATCTTATTTCAGATAAGACCAAGATTAATAATTGTCTCTTTCCTCGTGGACAAGTCTTTCCTTTGGGTATTCATTTAATGAGGCTTACCATACCATGGAGTGTTGAATTCTTTTTCTTTTTTCTGCATTCTCTGCGTGGCATTATTTTGGTATTTGGGGTCTCTTCCATATTTCAAACTAATTTTGAAATTTGGGTTTCTTTCATATCCCAAATTATGTTCTTGGTTTTTCAATGAACAAAGTCAACTCCTTAAGCGTCTTCATCCTTTGGGGAATACATGGCAACTTTGCCTGGTGATGAATGAACGGCAACTAACTTATTTCCATAGTTTGAAAATCCACCACGTGCTGGCCTTTTTTGGCAGTTTCTTTCTCAGTACCAATCATGGTCACAAATTTGCCTCTCCGCTGACGCACATACATGGCTAATAGAGAGTGAGGTCCTCCTATGCCCATATCAGCTTGTAATGATAGAGAGGGGTGGAGGAGAGATGGCCTCTCTCACTTCCACTATCCTGCAATTCTTGTAAATTGTTTTATATTGTGTGTAAATAATTATTATTTTATAGAAACAGTTACTTGAAACCATATGATGATGTAAAAATATTAATATTTGAAAGGAATATCTGAAACCATACAAATGTGTGCAAAAAACACTTAAGTAACAATCACACAAAAAAATGAATATATAAATGTATAATGAGCATGATTCCATAACCTGAGACAGGTTGACATGCCATTAAATCAATCAATCAATCATTTAAGAATTGGAATCACTTAGGAATATCTAACTATCTCAACCACTGAGCATACTTTATTTAAAATTCCTTTCATTTCAACTAAGAATTATATAAAGATATTCACAGTAAAATTCAACAAACCTTTTTGAAATGATTAGTTAGAGATTTTTAATACAACAACAATATAAATTACTTTAAGATTTACTCTCTAATTAACTAACTTTTAAATCTTGTTTATAAATAAAAAGAAACCTGTTAGAATTTTGTTTTTTGAATCTTTTTGAATTAATTTTAGAAAAATCCTAGCTTTAATGATGAAAAATAAATATCAGTAATGTTAAAAAACAATGAAGAAATATTCAGTGATGGAAATGTGAAAAAGCCATGTGACACAAAGATAATTTTTTGAATTTAGAGATTTCCATCTCTTGGACCTACTTCCAAACAAAGGTTAAAGTATCAAATTTTTTGGGGGAAAAGAGAGTCATGTCTTTTCAAAGGACAGTTGTGTAAAGTGAAATGCAAACAGTCTCATTGGAGATTTGAACTTAGTTTGCTGATTCCATTCCTTATGATGATAATCATTATGCCAACATCCCTCCATAGTTGTATGGAGTATACATACTTCTTAATTTTCAGGGTTTTTTTAACCTATATTCAGTGTCTACTTATTAATGAAGGCTTTAACTTTTCTATGTCAAGGTTTTATAGACAAAAAAAATTAAAAAAACAAAACAATTATTCAATTTAATTATCTCTGCTTATTTTATCTTATTGATATTTCAATATTCAATTCATATTGGGAGGAATCTCCATGGTATAACGGCTAAAGTTCTTGACTGTGACATCTTGGTAAGGGAGTTCAAATTCCAGAATCAGTTGTATGTTCACTTTCAAACTAATATACTTGGGAAAGATATGAACCCCCTTACCTCCCTCCCAGTTATAGGTCAGATAGTATCACTACTATTCTACAAAAATGGCTTTGGCATTAAATAACCCACAAAGGTTGATATATCATTAAAACAAAAAAAAAACCCTGAAGAGTTGATATTAATAATTATTAATATCTACTCTTTAGGGTTTTTATTTTAAAAACTGAATGAAAAATGCATAGATTATAATCTGTGCATTTTTTTATTCAGTTTTTATGATAAAATACATAGTATAGATTAATTCATTATACTGTATGAATGCAGTTCAGCATTCTGGTGGTCATTTACTATGTTTCGATTAGTTTGGCAAAAGGCCAGAAATATGGAGCACTCAGTAGAATTTGATTTTCTAACAATAGTCTGCTAGCTTAACTCAATGACCATTGTACAATGTGAGGTACTCTGGATAAGTATTTTGGTTTGAATGTTGTGCAAGTTAGAGGTTAAACCTATATTTATTTGATAGGGAAGAGTTATGATTCACTGATTTACAATGTGTATGTGCATAATCATCATTCACAGTGTAAATTATATGGTGTATAAAAACAGCATCTAAATTGCCCATATTATATATATATATATATATATATATATATATATATATATATATATATATATATAATATATATATATATATACATATATATAGTATTATTCAGTCCAGTTAAACCGGAGTTGGGAGGAATTCCATCTGTACAAAAAAACATTCAACATTCAATTTATTTTATCCATTAGATCTGAAGAAGTCCTGTTAATTTTTTTTCGTGTTTTTTTGATTTTATCAAAAACACATAACAGGATGGAAATAAATTTATAATCCTAATGTGACCCATTTTGTTTTTTCTTAAAGATATATATATATATATATATATATATATATATATATATATATGTATATATATATGTATACATACATACATACATATATATATATATATATATATATATATATATATATTCTAAGCTAGATTCTTATTGCAAACAACAACACATTATTCTATTGAATATGAAAAAAATAAAAATAAAAATAATAATAATAATAATAATATTATCATTATTATTATTATTATTTATAATAATAATAATAATAATAATAATAATAATAATAATAATAATAATAATTAAAAAAAACAAAAAAACCCCACCTTTTTTTAACTACTCATATAGATGCTATTTTTGAAAATTATTGAGTCTAACATAATTTCTAATTATAACTATTGAACAAAGGCCTATGTTTTTCAACTTATCTCTTTATTTAGTTAAATTAATTCTAAATATCACTTTTTTAAATTAGTTTTTATTGATTATTAACAAATCATTTTAATTTTAAGTTTTGAATGGATTTCTAATCAAAATATTTTCTAAACTAGACTTTTATTGCAAGCAACAAACACATCATTTTATTTAATAAATTAACAAATGAATAAATGAATTTTTTTTTAAATGAAATATTATGAATTATGAAAACTCATTTCTATCTTTGACATTTTTAAGAAATGGAAAAGTTTAAACCCAGAAAGATATTTGAATTAGGAGATCTCTCTTGTAAATGAACTGCTATACATGTTAATGATTCAACCCAATTTGGAACCTAAAGAGTGTGTGTCAAAGGTCAATTCCTCAATAGGCTACCTTCTCTTCAAAAGTCATCATCAGGTCTTCATACCACTCTGCTATTATTGTCATAATAATTTATACACATTACAAAATCAATTTTCCTTTTTTAATTATAGGTTGATAAATTTCTATATTTATGATGAAATATGTGGCAAAAATAGATTTACAGATGGGGAGTACAAATGAATGTTCACTGATCAATAGTATGCATACTTACGTAGTCATGGATTGAATGTTCAGGTACATTAAAGATGCTTGGAGATTGCGTAGAGAGTTATATTTCCCACTAGTAATTGGTGTTCAATCTCTTGTAAAGGTCAACTTCGTTGGCTGACAAACAATACAATTTTCCTACACTCATTTTCACCTCAATCCTTATTGGTAACCTACTATTGTGGCCTTCTATCAATATAAACTAACCTTAGTAAATATGTACTGATCTGTTGTCTTCTTGTGCTGGTATTTACTTAGCTTGAAGTTAAGGCTGGCTGTTCTTAAACACCTAAAGATGAACAAACTCATGACTTTAGCAAATTGGTCTGCGAAAAGAGTTTGTTAACCATTGTGTGACAATAAGTTAGCTTATTAGTTATTTAGGTCTTCTTAGTCAGGCACAAGACCACAGTAGTTGAGCTCTCAATGAGGAACTAACTCACGACCTCAGTTCCAAGCCCAATCTTATACAGATTGGTAGTATATATTAGGATCCCATCGATGGGTCAAATATATGTTTAAAAATATTCCAATACAAAAGGACCATGTGCAAAAAACAAAATGAAAAACAAAAACAAAAGGACAAAAAACCCTTAAGAAACAACTACATAACGTCAATATTATCGTATAATAAAATCAATTCCTTAATCTTAAGGCATAAACATAACCCTAGATGGATTGACATGCTGTTAAAATCAATCAATCAGTCCTCTAATTTTGTTTATCCCAGACTTACAAAAGTTTATAAAGGTATATTCTTTGATCATTTGCATTTATAATTGGACCATTGCTCACAAATCCAAAATTCTGGAGAGGGAGGAAAATTAACAATTCTAAAATAAAAATAACATTAGCCTGAAAAATACTAGAAATATTCAATAAAATAATACTAGGATGAGTCAAAAGTGAATTTCAAAAATGCAATCTGGACGTGAGGACACTTTAGAAGAACGATATGCAATAAAATTCTGTTTTAAACTGTGAAAAGATGTCACAGAAACGTATGGAATGCTTCAAACTGCTTTTCGACCATCTTGCAATAATCGAGCATCAGTTTTTGAGTGGCATAAGAGATTCAAAGAAGGCAGGGAGTCTGTGAGGGATGATGAGAGGTATGGGAGGAGTAAGGAAGTCAATACACCAGAGTTGATTGGCCAAATAAAGAATTTCATAGATAAGGACCGTCGTGTGTCTATAGAGACAATAAGTGCACAGTTTGATGTCAGTGTGGGAACTGTACATACAATTATTCGCGGGGAACTGAAAATGCGAAAGATTTGTGCGAAGTTTGTCCCAAGGGTGCTCAGAGAAGATCAGAAAGAAAGATGTTGTCATGACAGCAGGGAAATGGTCGAGCTGATCAATTCGAATCCCGCAGTTCTTGATGCTCTGGTGACCTGCGATGAAAGCTAGATCTACTGCTATGACCCAGAGACAAAGAGACAGAATTCCCAGTGGAAGCTTGCTGGCTCTCCCAGACCCAAGAAGGCCAGACAGAGCAAATCCAACCACAAACTTTTGATGATCCCTTTTCTTACAGCACTGGCATGATCTACATGCACTAGGTTCCCACTGGACAGACAGTCAACAAGGAATACTAAGTTGAGCTTTTAAGGGAGTTCAGGAAGAGATTCCGTCGGAAGAGGCTAGCACTCTTCAAATCGGGTCAGTGGCATTTCCACCGGGACAATGCACCAGTTCACAACTCCATCCTTGTCACAGACTATTTGACCAAGATGGGCATCAAGACAGTTCCTCACCCTAGTGTTTCATGCGTGTACTATCAATAAAAGTTCCCATACGAAAAAAGTCTGGAAACTTATTGAAGGCACCTCGTGTATGACTAAAAATCGTATGTATGTACGTATGTATGTATGTAACACAAACCCAGCAAAAACTAGCCTAGTCGGCTGGGGCTGTAGAATACACCGACTGCATCTCTGCAGTGGGGTGAGACAACCCTTCCCCCAATGAGTGTCCTGTTTATGACACTAAACAATTTGATGGCGAGGCTCCTGTAACGCTAGAGCTTTGGGGAATGCAAAGTATCCAAGTCCTCTCTGGCTCAGAGTGGTAGCACCCAATAGGGTCCTATCAATGGGTCAAATAGATCGGTTTGATATTTCAACTGAGTGCAAACAAATGACTTATGCTAAATTAAATTTTTTGAAAGAGAACTGTTTGATCATTTAAATGTGTATAAACAAATGACTGATGTTTAATAAAATTGTTAGTTATAGCAATACTTGGAACCATTAAACTGTGTATAAACGAATGAGTAATGTTCAATAGAATATTTAGTTTTAAATAGTAATGATTGTAACCACTTCCCTGTGTGCAAACAAATGATTAATATTGAATAGAATTATAAGAGTTAGATAGCAATAATTGAAACCATTTAACTGTGTAGAAACAATAACAACACTAGTGTGCAAACAAATTAGCTCTAATTCTTTTAAAACTAATCTTACATATCATGTATATCTATTTAAATGTGAGCAAACAAATGACTGTTAAATTGTGACTGTTATAAAGCAGTACATGAAACCATTCTACTTTGTGCAAACAAATGATTAATTGTAAAAAAAAATGTTCGTATTAGATAGCAATACTTGAAACCATTTACCTGTGTTCAAAAAAAAAAAAATGAACTCAGGCACGTTTAGAAATGTTATCAAGAAAATCTGTTTGCAAAGTACATATATTTGATATATATGTATAAACAGGATTTGGTATTAAATAACCAACAATAGTTGATATGCCATAAAACCAAACCAAACCAAACCAGCATAAACGGTTCGCATAATTGAGATCACTATGCTTTTTTAAAATTAGAATTCTTCACTCCTTAAATAAAAGCATCAATATCATCGTGGACCTTTGTTAAAACGAGAACCCCGTGAGTTCATTGGTCGTCTAGTAAATTTTCAAAATGTTAAATGTTTTTGAAAGTGCTGATAAGTGGATGACAAATCCACTGGAGGGTTTTAAAGTATGACGAGCCACATGAATATTTTAGTAATGTGAAAGCAAGCATTATCATTGAACAAAATGTTTCCCCTTACCACTGAAAAAAAGTTTCATTCAACTAACTTTCTTCTCTTTTTCGTAATAAAACATTTGTTTTAATATTTTTGACCCGAGGAAAAAACTGTATTGGGCCATATCGGTTGTCGTACAGTGATGATAATCTTTTGTTGAACGGTCTTTGTTTACTAGCATATCAATTTTCATGAGTCAAAAGTATCCTTGTAGAAGAACAGTAGTTGTACTATTCAACCCATAATTGGGGGTATAAAGGGGTTCGCACCTTTCCTAAGGGTATTTTTTGTTGATGCAAGTTTGGTTTTCAGAGTTTAACCATAGTTCAGCCCCCCCTAATGACTGTACTGGATATGACACTAAACAATCTAATGGTGAGGTTCCAGTAATGCTGGGGTTTGAGGGAATACGGAGCACCCCTTCATTGCCATTGCTCCCAGGTCCACTCTGGCCCGGCGTGGTAGCACTTGATAGGGCTCTATCTATGGGTTAAATAGAACTAACGGCGTACTTATGCTAAACTGAAACCGTACTTACATTTAAACTGCATGCTTATGCTGAACTGAATTATTGAAATAGAACTGTTTTTGACATTGAAACTGTATTTACAGTAAACTGAATTGTTTATGATAGAACTGTTTTGACATTTAACTGTGAGTAAACAAAATCTGTACTTATACTAAACTACGTGCGTTTGCGAGACTGACGCCATCTCGAGTCACCCGGCCCCGCCATATATTATTATCATTATTATTACTACAGATAGCAGACAAAGATTTGAAATGAGTTTTTTATTTGCCTTTTTTTTGGTTTGTTTGCGAGGGAGATATCACAAATGAGGATGAAGGCTGTTTAATAATTGTCTCAAATCTCTGATGTTACGGCCTTTCGACCTTCGTTGGCCATTACTGAGCGTATGTGTCTGTGGCTACGCAATAAATGTTTTTTTTATACGATCAATGAATATTTTGAATTAGAGCGTTAATCTCGTAATGTAGACTTCATACTTGAATGCACAGTTCGTTGGTACTGGTTTGAATGTCTAGTTGGTTGGTTGGTTGGTTGGTTAGTTTGTTTGGTTTTATGGCATATCAACCCTTGCAGGTTATTCAACGCCAAATCCATTTTTACGTAAATAATCTGTTCTATTGAAAACAGTTCAGTTTAGCATAAGTACACAGTTTAATTGTCAAAAACATCTCCATTTCAAACTATTCAAGCAGTTATATGTAAATATAACAGTTCTATTTGAAAAACAGTTCTATTTGAAATAATTCAGTTAAGCATAAGCACGCAGTTTAAGTGTAAGTAAGGTTTAATTGTCAAAAACGTTTCTATTTCAAGCTATTCAGTTTACTCAATTCATTTTAGCATAGGTATGCTGTTAGGTCTATTTAACCCATAGATAGGGCCCTATTAGGTGCTACCACTCCGGGCCAGAGTGGACCTGGGAGCGATGGCAATGAAAGGTTACTCCGCATTCCCCAAAGCTCCTGAATGTGTAGAATTTACAGATCAGAATCATGTGATTATGAATCACTGCGGCTGTGGAAATATGCAGCGGTGTCAGATGCATTTAGGTATCGTACGTCCGAAATTTAAAAAGATTTTGTTACGTGTGGAGTGTCTTTCCCCCCCTCTTTTAAAGCATAGCTTCTAGTATTTGGAGTCCTTTTTTTTTTCTTTTTACAGTTTGTGATATATAAGCTTGCAGCATCTCACTCGCGAACAAGAAAAAAAAAAACAACAAAAAAGACAAACTCCAAATCCTTGTCTGTCATCTTTAATAAAATATACCTACAAGAAAATCTGCTCTCTCTCTCTCTCTCTCTCTCTCTCCCTCTCTCGCTATATGTATGTATATATATATATATATATATATATATATATATATATATATATATATACGCATCCCATACACACACACACACACACACACAGATAGTCGTCGACCCACACTTGTGACTCACCCCCAAAAAAGGAAAGTGTGCGGCAGGCAGCGTGAATAAGTTTTTGTGCCAGCCAAAAAA
Organism: Sepioteuthis lessoniana; assembly: GCA_963585895.1. NCBI lineage: Eukaryota > Metazoa > Mollusca > Cephalopoda > Myopsida > Loliginidae > Sepioteuthis > Sepioteuthis lessoniana. The sequence continues at coordinate 88,165 of CAUZXS010001275.1, read as the reverse complement.
CAAAAAAACAAAAAAACAAACCAAAAAACAAAAGACAAATAAAAGAAGAAATATTAAGATTATACTATAATAGAAAAAGTATAAGAGATTATGAAATATATTGTATATGTACAATACTAACAATATAAAGATGATATAAAATGTTAAAGATGAAAATAAAAATCATAAGATATACTAATAAAATGATAAAAAGTGAATTCTATCATAGAATCAACTAAAAAGACTAAACAGACTATACAAGAAAAAGACAAGTACAACTTGATCCAGCATATAGATTCCGAGTTAGGACGTCAAAACATACAGTTGCCCCCAGGAAAAATCAAGGTTTTAATCGTCAATAAAAGGATCTTTGCTTAAAGTGTCGTGCCGTATAAGTACTGTAGAAATGCCAATGTGTGTATATTCAATAAACAACCATTATGTAATATTAAATTGCCATTACTCCAGTAGTGTCTGGTGTACGTAATTGTTCTCTAAAATTAGAATTACATTAGCCATATATAAAACATACAAATCTTAAACATTTGAGCTTATATCCATATGAATTCACAAATCTATTGTACTATGCTGAAATTGCACAGATAAACAACATACCGTAGTTGTCTGACTGGCCACTGTGACATTCCAGTTAGTGTTTACAGTCAGTGCATCAGCTGTTGAAAACAGCGCGTGATATAGCGTTAATATAATACTTAATTTGTGCTACAGCTTTATCATTCTATATTAATTTGTTAAATATGTTCACAAAACACGAATTCAAGTTGGAAATATTTGTGGCAGTCTACTGCAGTTATAGTAATTGGTGTATATCGATTGTTAGGAGCAATGTTCCACTGATTGACCTCTCTGGGGTAAAAGTTTGAATTCTAGTTCTGCTATAAGAGTTGACTTCTAAGAATTAATTTTTATTTATTGCGGACTTTTTGTCCTCATCTTGGTAGTTTTTGTGTTGTTTCTTCTTTCACTACGTTTCGGCCAAATTTCACCTCTGGCCTTCTTCAGGTGATTTACCAAGATGAGGACAAAAAGTCCGCAATAAATAAAATATAATTCTCAGATTAAGAAGCCTCATCTCAAAATGATTCCAATTAAAGACAGTTGACTTCTAGTTTTGTAGAGATTTTTTTTCAGGCTCAAAAGTCGGCCTGTACGCCGGAATTTACGGTAGATAATTAGAATTTGGGTATAGATAACAGGAGCAAATTGGGCTCTATACTTTGGTCAGAAAACTGGTCCAAGAGAAGAGATAACACTTTAGTTAAAACCTTGGGGTGTTGGTTTTGTTAGATTTAATTTCTTTATTTAATGGCATGTCAACTTTCATGAGTTATCTAATGCCAAAGCCATCCTTGTAGAAGAATAATTGTGGTACTATTTAACTCATAGCTTGGAGTGAATAAGGACATTCATATCTTTCCCAAAGGTCTGAAAGTGAACGTAATAGTGCGACTAGGATTCGAACTTGCTTACTACAATGCTGATGAGTGTTGTTTGGAGAACCTGTGTCATTCTGGTATCCCATTCTTCTGTTATCAGTTTACCCCAAAAGTGTGAATGGTCTTATACAAACGTTCCCCACAATAAACAAAATCGTCAGTGTAAGCCGTCAAGCAGTTTACATATTTAACTGAACTATAAGGCGCTCCGCAACAAAGGTTGTTATATATAAAAGTTCGACTTACGAACGGTCGGTCAAACCCTAAATCAGTCGTAAGTCAATGATTATTTTCATCATATCGACTAAGATACCTTTTATCAGATATTGTACTATAAAAACTCTCATTAATTAATATTTATGCTAATATTAGACAAATATCTTCAGATAACACAAATATACTACATGATATAAATTTTAAAAATACTACAAATACTTAAAGCCATAGTTACGGAAAGAAAAAGTAACATTAAATTAGATAATATTCCTCTATGTACGAAAAATATCTTACAACTAATAAATATGTAAATTAAAATTATATATTATTGTAAACAGCTTATATTCATGTTGGTGCTTTGCTACAATATGAACGCGTAAAAATAAAAACAGCATTAAAAAATACATAAAATTTTTCACTAAATTAAAGTATAACCTCAAATATTTTCTCTTGAAAATGATGAATTATAATTGGGAATATTTGGGAAGAACAGTTTGTACAATTTTTATAGGAGGAGGAGTTAGCGAATTCGAACTCCAGTTGGTCTTTTACGTTCACATTTGGACTAATACCCTTGGGAAAGGTATGAACCCCCTTATCCCCCAGCAATGGGTTGAATAGTATCAGTACTGTTCTGCAGGGATGGCTTTGGCATTAAATTACCCACAAAGGTTGATATGGCATTAAAAAATAAAGAAACCAAACCGAACAATTTTTATACAAATTTTAATTAAACATTCGTAGTTTCTGCGTAAACATGTGAAAATGGGAACATTACTTTAAAAAGTAGAAAATAAAAAATATTAAAACAAATCTCGTCTTACAACAAATATTTTTCTCTTTCTCTCTCCCTTTAATATATATATATATATATATATATATATATATATATATATATATATATATATGTTATTAAAAAAATCACCTGTCAATATTTTTAGAAAAAGTAAATTTTCTTCAAAACCAAAGATACCAGGATTTATATTGTTTATAGTGGAACATTACGCAATCAAAATGGATATTATTAGGTAAAATTCATTGGTAAATTCTACAGTAGTGAAACTGTAACAACAAATATAAATATGTAGCCGTTCAAAAATAAGGTCGATATTTATCAGACTTCCCACCAAGTCAGATTTGACATGGAATCATTTTATAGGGGGAGCCACACACGAATTCATGAGCAGACGGTACAAAAAATGATTAGTCCCGTCGGCATTCTCCTTTTGGGGTGCCTCAGGAGCCGAGCAATAAACTTAGCCCAACTAAGCAAATTTTCTTTATGGTTACATAAGTTTTGTAATTTTATTTGTTTTTAATATCTTTTGTTGAGAAGAAAATTTACTCATGGGCGATTGTGAGTATATATATATATATATATATATATATATATATATATATATATATATATATATATATATATATTTCAAAATGAATAGGTCCACTAAGAGCTCTCTTAGAGGACCTATTCTTTTGGAAATATTTACTTATTTCATCTTTGGACCAACAATAACAACAACAACAAAAAAGACAAAAATCCCCCCCCATATATATATATATATATATATATATATATATATATAAATAGAGAGAGAGAGAGAGAGAGAGAGAGAGAGAGAGTTTTGATTTCAAATGTTATTTTTTTAATCATGTATAAAAGATATGTTTATTTTAGCCGCGTTCCATACATAAACAGCCGAAAAGAGTTGGATGTTTTCATAGTTTTGTGTTGTATCGTACTGGAACTGTTCGATATTCTGATGGATGTCCAACATAAGAAAGCCTGTAACAAGAAGGAAAGAAAACATTTTAACAAATATGGATTTGTCTCTTATATCTGATGTGATGTAATGTAATGACTCCCATCACCATCGGCCCATTGGATAGGGGATGTATCAAACATTTGCAGAGGCATAATTTACTGGTGATAGGTCATTATTATCTAAGTAAGGTCTGGGAAAATTTGACAGATTGCATGCGGACAGATAATTTACATATATACAAAATTTAAGATATATATAAAAGTAAAAAGTTATTTACATTCCAGTAATGATATGTTGGTCTCCAGACATGTTTAACCACCGTATACCCAGAGAGGCTGCACTATACCATGGCCAGTTTAAACAAATTCTCTCATGCTGTAGCCGTGTCAGAACTATTGTATGGCTAAACGACGTGGACTTTAATGAAGCACTTGGGGAAAAAGCTGGATGGGAACTACACGCGAATGCTGCGTGCTGTTTTGAAAAAATCTAAGAAGCAGCAACCCACAAATCAGCAGCTGTACGGCCACTTACCTTCCATCTTACAAACCATCAAGTGAGACGAAGACATGCAAGGTTCTGCTGGAGAAGCAGAAATGAACACATAAGCATCGTTTTTCAGAGGGCACCTACATTCGAGCCGATCACTGTTGATCTCCCAGTAAAAAATCACATGTCAGTTATGAATGCCGTCTAGAAGATGTACCAGGAGCGATAGCTGATAGGGATGAACGATGAGAAAGAGATTCAAGGGAATCTGTGTAGTGGGCACGAGTTAATGATGCTGATCATATATTGTGTATAATGAACGACCACTGGTTTTTGAGGTGAAAATTTAGTCCAAAATAGTCGATCATTACTCGAGTATATTCGGTATTTATTTATGGACGGCTACGTGTTCATTTTTTTTTTTTTGCGACTCATATAGTTCAATTCTATATAATGGCCACACCACTATCGGCATTATGGATAGCGGAAGTTTCAAATATTTGCGAAAGCATAATGGACAAGTAAAATCAAACGTCGTGATGCCAAAACAAAACATGGGAAAAGTAAAAAAAAATCGTGTGGCTGTTCCTTCATTGGTTTGGGGCTGTCATGAGCATTTTCAGTGATACGACTTCAAAGCAGTAGTCAACAAACTTTCGCAGGGTAAAGTCGAATATACACGACTTAAATTGAACTACTTCCTCCCCACGAGGGTGCAACGACTTATTAATGAAATGGTGTCTCCTTTCCTCCATCCACGAGGAAAAACACACCTTCTTTTCCTTTTGGGACCAATCAGAGAGAGAATACAAAATCTTGGAAATAAACGTAAAGAATTTTTGTAAATAGCGTGTCTGCTATTCCTTTTCGACCAACCCCCAAAATATTACATTAGATTTTAGAAGCATTTTTCAAATCCGGATTTCTCTTTGGTTCTTATCAGTGACTATCATTTACTCTTAGAAATTAACTTTTCAATTTCATTTATCTATGCACAACAATTTTGAAAATCTATTACGACGTATCAAAAGTTTTTTTATAGACTTTTACTCCAAAGATTATTGTATATGCACATCTAAAAACTATCAATGATTTCACTATATATTATCAGTAACTTACGAGTTTTCCACATCAGTTTTAACAGGTGGTTTTTCATTGAAGTCTCCAATGGTCTTCAAGATTCTTCTAAGTAGTTAAGCTGATTTTAACAGTCGTGGTCTTGATGATTTTATTGTTTCTCTTACCTCCAGTTTCCCTAGTCTCTTTTTCAGGCCTTTGAGGACCGTTCCAACGGCACCAAGTACAATTGATATCACCATCACCTTTCTCTGCCAAGATTCGGGTATTTGTCTATCTTTTCACATTTTTGTATGGTACGCTGGAACAGCAAAATCCACAAGGTAAATTATTTTTCTTGTTAATTAACACGAGATCTGGTCTGGTCTTCTGGTCGAAATTTGGTGATCTGTTTGTATCTCAAAGTCTCAGAGGTTTTTTTATAGGTTTCATTTTCTTGGGCAGATTTTGGCTTGCAATCATAGTTTAATTTTAATTTCTTGCACAATTTTTAGTGGATCACCTTTTCTAGCCACCCATACCTACTTATGTATTCCTTTGGACAATAAGAAGACGAATTTGCTTCGAATGCAGTAAATTATAGTCATTATTATTATTATTATTACCACTGCAACAAGTGAGCTTCCGAGTGACAGCAAGTTTCCTCGACTTTCCAGGAATTTTAAGAATATTCTTGTCGATGTCAGCAGTGCTGGGGTCTTAACCGTCTTCTGATACATCCACTGATTCTTATATATATATATATATATATATATATATATATATATATATATATATATCACTTTCTAGTGGTTCTATCTCTGATATTGAGCACTGAAAAAGAAATAACCTAAGTTGTATTCATTTTTTTAATTGTATATATATATATATATATATATATATATATATATATATATATATATCTTAGTACTTTTTCACTTACCTTTTTAGATGCTTTAACGAAGGATACAGGTATTGAGATTCTGCCAAGTCTAAGGGATTATTTTAAATTGGGCTTCAAAGCCGCTAAACTTGATCTTTTTTCTTTTGAAATGAAGCTGAGAAATAATACAGGCAGCAATTGGCAATCATCTCTAAGTGAACTCAGATAAAACAGAGTCCTTGTGTTTTAATCAAAATGGCGCTATCATCTCATTAAATAACTAACCTGAAAAATTAGGTAGGTTCGTAGGGTTTTATGGCATATCAACCATTGTAGGTTATTCAATGCCAAATCCTGTTTATACATATATTAAATATACATGATTTGTTGACGAATAGTTTGTAGGTAACATTTCAAACAAGCAAGGGCTTATTTGTTTGCACACAGTTAAATAGTTTCAAGTATTCCTATTTAACGTGAATAATTCTTTTTAGTATTAATAGTTTGTTTGCACATGGTTAAATGGTCTCAAGTATTGCTATGTAACATTAACAATTCAATTTAACATCAGTCATTTTTTGCACTGTGTTAAAGAGTTGGGCAGTTCTATTCGACCCATCAATAGGACCCCTAACAGATTTTATCTCTCCGAGTCAGAGTAGACCTGGGAGTAATGACAACGAAGAGGTACTCCACATTCATCAAAGCTCCAGGATAAGAGCTTCACCATCACACGCAGTTTAGTATCATACCCAGGTCACTAATTCTATTTGACCCATAAATGGGTCAGAGCAGACCTGGAAATAAAAGCAATGAACGGTTACTTCACATTCCACAAAGCTCCTGAACTGAAGCTTCGTCATTAGATGCAATTTAGTGTCATTTACAGGATACTCGTTGGTGAGGTGTCTTACCCCTGGATAAAGACGCAGTCGGTGTATTCTACAGTCTCAGCCGACTGGACTGCCTCTGAAATTCGTAGACCAGTTCATATATATTGGTAGCAATATCTCATATACTGAAAGTAATGTCAATACACGCATAAGTAAAGCCTGGACTGCTATTGACAGATTAATGACTATATGAAAAACTAATCTCTCTGGTAAAACAAAACGGGAATTCTTCCAAGTTGTTACCGGGGTCATGATACTCTATGGTTTCACCACTTCGACTATAACGAAATGTTTTGAGAAAAAGCTAAATTAGAACTATACAAGGATGTTGCATGCTGTTTTTAACAAATCCTGGAAGTAGAATCCTTCAAAACAGCAGTTACACGGCCACTTACCTCCCATCTTACAAACCATTGAAGTAAGACAAACCAGAGATACCGGATATTGCAGGAGAAGTAAGGACGAACTCATTAGCGATGTTCTTTTATAAACTCCTTCCCATGGACACACTAGTGTCGGTCGACCAGCGAAAACCTACATTTATCAGCTCTGTGCGGATACTGGATGCTGGCTAAAGAATTTTCCAAGAGCAATGACTGATAAGGATGGATGGCAAGAGAGAGAGAGAGAGAGAGAGAGAGAGAGAGAGAGAGAGAGAGAGAGTAAAAGAAATCCATCCTGTTGGCTCACCTAGATGATGATGTTGATGAAATATAATAGCTTTCTGGGGAAATGATAATCCGTCCCAAAATACGAGCGATTATTGAATAGACTTAAAGACTAATATTGTTCAGTTTATTTGAGAAGAAAAGATATTGCCTGCCTTATGACTGAAGTCGTTGTATACTTCCCTCGGGCGCTACAGAAGTAATGATTTTGAGTTCTTTTTAAAGATACGAAGGCCCTTCCCACTTGCAGGATTATTGCAATACAATATTCTTCCATTTAATTCCATGCCATATTTAGCTTTGCATCATAATAAACTAAGCATAGTGTAAATCAAGAACAATATATTATTCTAAACTCCCTACCAACCACAAGAAAAGACATTTAGTCCCATGAAAATTCAGCGAGGCTTCAAAAGGAATTTTTCACGTTTTATGATTTTCCTATTTTTAGATGTTGGTTTTATCTCAGGTATTTTTAATGAATTGTTCTATTGGAGGAATTTAGGTTACAAGACTATGAGCAATTTTGAATTTGTAAAATTCTTCAGTCTTTATTTCATCAAATATTTTTACCCATAAAAAGTCGTAAATTCATTGGTTCTGTGGTAACAATGGAGGTTGGAACGAACATGTTTTTCCTATGAACTTGGTATTGAATATTAAAATGTCTTATACAAAAGCAAATAAGAAAGACATTAGCCGAAAAGTAGTTTTATTGGTTTGAAAATCTTTCATTGTATAATGTTCGATCTATCCTCGAAAGTAACGAAACTATTTTTAGGATTGACTGATTGATTTTAACGGTATGTCAACCCGTCTAGCGTTATTTTTTAACTAAAGGCGATGGAATCGTGTTCATTGTACGTTCATATTCACATTTTTATATCGTTGTTTCTTCAGAGTTATTTTGCACTAAGTTATCTGATATCAAGTATTCCCGATACAAATAATTTGCAACACGGTTGTATGGTTTCAAGTATTCGAACACTAATAATTTATATCCAATAATATGTTTTCAAGTTACTATTTTAATAAAATAATTTGCTTGTACACTGTTGTATTTATCAATCTCTCTGCACTAGCAGAATGCGATACCACGTCAATTTTTTAAGTGGAGTTGAACAGGTTTGAATTCAGAGTTTTCCTTGGGATACAGTCAACGTATTCTAAGTCCCGTCAGCAGAGCGAACTATTCCAAGTAGTCTTACTTGTATGTTGTGGACACTTCTGCCATAGTTTCATATTTTCAAAACTTACTTCTCGACGTTCGGTTTTTTCATTCTTTTTAGGGCGGGTTATTTTCTTTCAAATTACTTCAAGCTAACTTTCCTAACTATGATTTTATAATTTTTATGAAAATTGTTTAAAAAATATAGATTGAATATTTTTTGTCATTTTTCTGATAAGTACTAGATCATAACTAACCGTATACTAAAATAATAATAATAATAATTTCTTCCTCTTAGTTACACTGAATTTTTCGGCTTTTAAAAAAGGTTGGTTGATGTTTTACAGCATACCTACCATTATAGATTATTTCACGCCATATTATATGTATACTTATTGACCCAACCACTCCGCACGAGCAGAATGTGACACAAAGTCAAATTTTCAGCGGAGTTTAACAGGTTTGAATTCAGAGTTTTCCTTCTCTGAGACCGGTTGTCATACTAAGGTTAAAGATCCAAGCCTGTCTTACTATTTACCGATAGCTGGAGGGAGAATAATTGGATTTATACCTTTACTTGGGTTATTAGTGTTATGTGAAATGTAAACAGCGTACATCTATATTTTTGTAGAGTAGTTCTTTACAGTTTTCGTCTGTTTTTTTTTATTTAGCACACGGCTATGTGATAAGTATTTCTACCGAATACAAATAATTTTCAAGTAGATCAATTTGAACCATAGTTGGGTTCTTAACATCTACTACTACTCTACCCAGGACACTCCTTTTTTGAGGGGCTCTTACTCCCTCTGCAAGGGATACTGTCAACGTATTCCCAGTCCCAATGACATGGCGATTGATATCAGAGAGCAAGTTCAGTGATAATACTGTCATGGGGTTTAGTTTTATTCAAAAAAGAATATTTTCTTCCTCAAGTTAAGCACAAATAAATCTGATCAATCATTTCTAGGTGACCACTTAGTAACTTAAGGTATTGAAAGTGGCCTTTGGTCTTATGCCAGACAAAGCAAAGAGTAGTAAATATCGTAAGTGAAAAGGAAATAAATTAATCAAACTTAGTGTAGTACCATTGAGTTATCACAAATATCTTCTTTGAATTTGTATTGTCTCATGTCAATATACTTTGTGTTTGAAGCAGATGAAAACACTGTACATTCATGCATGCGTTCTTTCGTCAAACTGGTCATGTGTTATATGCTCTAGCTGAGGAACTCTACGAGGGTCGGCTGAAAAGTTCATAAGCTGACCAAGATAATCTGTATAATATGTCACACCTTCCCACAAGATGAATGGATGGATAATACCAAGATAAAAAATGAGACCAAACGAGGTTTCCTTTTCAACTTAGTCCCTCCTTTGCTGTCCCCACACTTCATCTTGCATCCTATGAACCAAAAAGCCATCAACATTAGATATGACGCTAACAAATGAACTTTTCAGCCCACCCTCGTTAGACAATCTTGCCCAGTCGGCTGGGGCCGTAGAATACACTAACTGCACCTCTGCAGAGGGGTAAGACCTCACCAACGAGTGTCCTGAAATGACACTAAAAATATGATGGTGAGGTTCCAGTAATGCTGGAGCTTTGGGGAATGCAGATCACCCTTTTATTGCCATCGAATCGACTCGGGCTGTAGAATACACCGACTGCACCTCTGCAGAGGGGTTAGCCCCCCCCTGCAACGGGTGTCCAGGATATGGCACTAAACAATCTGTGGGCGAGGTTCCAGTAATGCTGGAGCTTTGGGAGTTGTCATCGCTCCCAGGTCCACTCTGGCCCGGACTGGTAGCACCTGATAGGTCCTATCTTTGGGTCAAATAGAACTAAACTAAGTACTTATACTAAACTGAATTGTTTGAATTAGAACTGTTTCACTAAACTGAATAGCTTGAAATAGAATTTTTTTAACAATTAAACTGTGTACTTACATTTAAACTCCATACTTATGCTAAACTGAATTGTTTGAATTAGAACTGCTTGACTAAACTGAATATCTTGAAATAGAAATATTTTTGACAATGAAACTGTGTACTTATGCTAAACTGAACTGTTTGAAATAGAACAGATTATTTGTATAAAAATTGATTTGGCATTAAATAACCTACAAATGTTAATATGCCATAAAACCCAAGCAACCAATCTTTAGACCATCCTAAGTACAGATTTAGAAACAGTATATTCGATTTAGTCTAGTACAGTACTATGCACCGAAATTTGTTTCTTTGTTTAATAGCATATCAACCTTCGTAGGTGTTTAATATCAAAGCCATCCTTGTTGAAGTACTATTTAACCCATCGCTGGTGGGGATAAGAGGTTTCATACCTTTCTCAAAGGATATTAGTCTGAAAGTGAACGTAAAAGAGTTTGAAATTACTTACTACGATATCGCAGTCCATCGCTTTAGTCATTACACCAAGAAGATCCTCCATGCGCTTGAATATTAGATGAAATTTATACTAGGTTGCTTGGAAGTAGAGAAGATATTTAGTTGAGTTCCCAATAACCAAGATCCAATATTAGTATTAGAATATCCGCGATAAACCACCACTGAATAAACGTAAGGAAAGACAAGATAGGCTCATTTACACATACAGAAAAAACAATATATATAATTGTGTAAATGGACACATCTTGTCTTTCCTTCCATTTATTGTGTGTTGATAAGAATACACAAGCGTGTCCCAGCAGATAAAATATGAACATAGTGTTCTATGAACAAGCAGTATGTAAAAGGGGTACAAAAACGGCGGAAGGTTTACTTGAAATTGATGGACGCTAAAATGGTCATAACCATGTTGGTTTTACGGTTCAATGGCAGAGTAAGAAATGAAATCTTTACTGTTCAAAGAACAAGGGCAAAAGAGGATTAAGAATGGTTTCCTCTGATTATGACATTCTACAAGACGCCTAACGCATTTGCGCATTCTCTAAGGGAGACCTTTATTGTCTATCTATCGCTGTTGTTTTTGTAAACAATATGAAGAACGCGTAATTTTGTTCAACTTACATAGATTCATTGGTAACTCCATCAAATAACTGGTCCCAATTATGCCGATATATGGAACTCATGTTCAAGTGATCCCTTTTGGAGGAAGAAAACAAAAAACAAATATATCGGAAAAAAAATTATGCATCATAAATTCAACGAAAAATAACAAACTTATGGTATCATAAAATGTTTGTTTAAAGAAATATAAATTGCCATCGCCACATTCTTTGAACGAAACGTCGAAAAACTGCAATTAAGTAATCAGCAGATTTTATGGTGACAATGTGAACAGATATGTTGGGCAATGACTTACTTAGTGGTTGAGAAAGTTGTGTTTCCCAACGACATCACTGATCGAACACAGGATAAAATCAGAATTTTGGATGTTGATTTTCAAAGCAGTTAAGCTATCCTCATTTAGAAAATTGGCACAACCAAATCTTCGTAGCTTCAATATTTGTACTTATGTCGGACTAAAGCAATTCTATTGAATGTCTAGATAAACTAATCAGAGTGACTAAAACGGAATTCAGCAATGTATTTGTAATAAATCTTGGTCGAATTTTATGTGAATGGCCAGAAGATACTTGCGCGCGCGCGTGCGCGCGCGCACACACACACATTTCTCTCTCTTTCTCTATCTGCCTATATATATATATATATATATGTGTGTGTGTGTGTGTGTGCGTGTGTGTGTGTGTGTGCATTTCGTACATTGCTTGGTGGAATTGAATTCGCTACTGAACGACAGGTTGACTGATAGTGAGCAGACTGGAGTTGATAGGTAAATAGATTGATAGATATGACTGGATTAAGTTAGATAGATGGATAGATAGATAGATAGAACAGTCTGAGATTAATAAAAGAGAGGTATGTGCAAACTAAAAGATAGATAGAACAGATTGAGAAAGGTAAAGAAAAGTATGAACAGATTGAATGATAGATATATACTTACGAAGGAAACTCTAATATTTCAACGAGTCTATCTTCTTGGTGACCGGAAGACGGATTCGGTGGAGTGTTGCTAAAACAGAGAAAAACCAGATTGCTATAAAAACGTATCCATCAGGTTAAGTACCCCTAGTTTAAGTTATCTGAGATTAAGTACTTTCATAAACCCAAACACGTATACATGCATGTGCGCATCATTTATCTTTCTACCTTTTATTTTTCTTTATCATTTGGTTTGGTTTGGTTTCTTTGTTTAATAACATATCAACCTTCCTGGGTTATTTGATGTCTAAACTATTTTTCGTCGAAATATCCGATGATGGGACAAAGCCTAATAGCAAGTACAGTATTGTTTTTTCTAAAAACCATGAGTGCAGTGGCGTAGTGACTAACGTACTGGACTTTGACATTCTAGTATGCAAGTTCAAACTCCAGTCGCTTTATAACGTTCACTTTCGGATTAATACCCTCCAGAAAAGTATGAAACCCCTTATCCCCCAGCTATGGGTTGAATAGTATTCCTACTGTTCTTCTACAAAGATAGTTTTGGTTTCTTTGTTTTTAATGGCATATCATGGATTATTTAATGCCAAAACAAAACCTGCAGAAGAAAAGTATTGATGCTATTTAACCCATTGTTGGGAGTATAAGGAGGTTCATACCTTCCCTAAACGTATTAAAGTGAATATAATTGAGTTCGAACTCGCTTACTTCCAAGCTGCAGTCAAAGACTTTAGTCATTACGCCACGGGGACTCCTCTTTAAGGGCTTTGGCATTAGATAAACCACGAATATGTCATTAAGCAATGAAACAAAACCAAACAAAACCAAACCATTTGTGGGAAGTGAACATAACCAATCTGAAGTGAAATTCGAACTCAGTGTGCTGATTCTAGTTTTTAACATTTGTAATAGTTATGCTATTCCCATATCTTCACAAGGTGCAAGAGCTGCATTGGTAAGTAAAGTAAGTAAAGTTAGCGACCATATTCGAGGGTGACCCGAAGGCTCCCTTTTCAATAGCTACTACACCAAGGTGTAGGGGAGGGCGCTACTCCATTGGTAGGTGTGATATATTAAACGCTAATACCGAAAATAATCTTGTGAAAGGGATTTGGTTCAAGTTAACTCACAAATGATTGGTATCAAGTCCTGAGTCAATAAAGGTTACACAATCAAGTTCAGCATTAAATCCAGAAAGGGCAAAGTTCCAAATTGGCCAATCCAAATAGAAAATCCAACTCCGGAAAGATCTATTTTTTCCTTACGGGGGACGAATTATATGTTATAGATATGCTAGGTCTTTTATTGTAATTAGAAAATTCATTATGACCAGAATGCAACGTCGACGGTTATTTATTTCCAACAAGAATTTGTTTATGGCTTATACCAAGATCACAGTTCAACATATCTACCTAACCCCCTACCCTCCATATATGCAAGTAGTCAACTTCCTACCATCGTTCCCGTCATCTACCCAACCACCTCATTATCCATCCATTCATCTTGTGGGAAGGTGACATATTATACAGAAAATAATCTTGTGAAAAGGGTTTTAGTTCCATTTAACTCACAAAGGATTGGTATCAAATTACGAGTCAATAAAGATTACACAATCAAGTTCTGCATTTAATCCAGAAAGGGCAAAGTTCCAAATAGACAAATCCAAATAGTAAATTCAACATTGGCAATATGTCTTTTTTCATTGCAGGAAACATCGCAATAAATGCCTCACACGAACCAGTTTTTTTTTTAATAGCAATTAGAAGATTCATTATGACCAGAATGTAACGTCGATGACAATTTATTTAAGACAAAAAGTTTTTTACGTTATATTATACGAAGACTATAATCCAACTAAGTGTTACTTTGAATATTTGAACAGATTAATCCATGCATTCATCTGTCACGTTATCAAACGTTTCACATATCTCTCAAAATCAATCAAACCTCGTAATCAGCCCGCCCTGTCGAGAAGGATTAGAATATGCTAACTGTATATCCTGCAGAGGGGTAGGACCCCACAAACGGAAAGTGTCCTGGGTATGATACTAAACTGCATCTGATGGCGAGGTTCCAGTTCTGGAAATTTGGGTAATGTGGAGAACCCCTTCATTGACATTACTCCCAGGTTCATTTTGACCTGGAGTGCCATTGCCAGTTAGGGTCCAATCTATGGACGAAATTGATCTGTTTGAAAGTTAATTAGTGTTAGGTAAGAATACTTGAAACCATAGAAAGGTTACTTGAATCTAAAATTGTTTACTAAAGATGATTATTAGTTACTTGAAATCATACTAGACAGGAATACGTGATATTATATAACTGTGTGCAAAAAATGATTATGATTATTAATTAGGAAATAAGAATAGTTACTTGAAACCATGTAATTGTGCATGAATTTGGTTTCTTTGTGCGTGATTTAATGCTAAAGCCTTGTAGATAAACAGCAATGATACTATTTAGTCTATAGCCGGGGGATAAGGAGTTTCATAACTTTCCTAAGAGTATTAGTCCAAAAGTGAATGTAATAGCGTAACTGGAGTTCGAACTCGCAGTCCAGCAATTTAGCCCTTACGCCACGGGGACTCTCCCACTTGTAATACTTGTTATTATATAACTGTGGGCAAATAAATTGCTATAATAAATAGAAATAATAATTTGAAAGCGTTTAATTATTTGCATTAGACAGGAATACTTGAAACCATACAACTGCGTGCGTATTAGATAAGAGTACGTGATATCATATAACTCTTAAGAAATAACCACTCTATTCAATTTTGTTAAGACAGTATCATCCATGAATAAGTACAAGCCTTTTTTCAATAAAAGTTGATTTTCTTCTAAACCAAAGATATCAGGACCATTATACAATCAAAACGGATACTGTTGGGTATTATTATAAGTTTTATACCTGCTCTGCCATAATAATATTGAGCACATTTTTTACGCAAAATCTTTTCGTATTTGTGTATATACATATACATATATATATAATTCGCCGATTGTACTTACTGTTGAATGTGGTGGTTGATGAGATAATCCTGTTCATAAATTCGTGGGGCCCACATCGGGTCACCCCGGTATGGCATATAAGTTAACGGGTATTGATAAGGATATGAATGACTTTGATTCATTAAGGGTCGCATATGAATTGCTGGGGTACCAAATGGTATTAGTACTTCTTCTGAATTGGTTGATGGCGTAATTCTGTGAAAGGAGAACACAATTTTTTTTATCGTACTGAGGTATCAGATGGCTGCATGATATGCAATATTATCCATTTTCTCAAAAATTGTTGACTATCAAATGTCTATTTTATAGAACAAATACATAAATAAATAAAGAATGGATAAATAAATGAAACAGTTTTTGGCTTAAATTTGCTGTGTATGTATTTACCTTGCCCCTCCGCTAAAGCAGGATATGACACAAGGTCAGTTTTTAAGCGGAGTGCTGCTTTGAATCCAGAGTTTTTCCTTCTCCTAGATCGGTTGTCATACCAAGGTTAAAGAGCACAGTATTCCCCACTATATACCCACAACTGGGTGGGTAGAGGAGAATAGCTGTATTTGTACCTTTCCCTTGGTTATTTGCACTATGTGAAATGCAAATAACCTCGTCCAGGATTTGAACTCGAGTTGTCGGTTCCATTCTCTATTGATGATTGTTACACTACGGGCGCCTTCATTGATGTAAAAACTATGTTCCATCTTCTGAAATTAGTTTTAAGAGTCATTCAGTCAATGAATTTGTAAGTTGTTGTATGTCAACTGATAAAACTAACTTCACAGCATTCAGAGAACATTCCAAAATTCCCTTTCATCGGTAAAAGTCGTTAGCAAACTTAAATCTTCCTCTTCAGAATGCTCCACAAATCTTTTATCAGTTTAAATGATTGATTTTAAATACATGTCACCTGGTCTCGAATTATTTTATGTCTCGAGGTTAGGGAATTGCGAATACTGTACGTTTATATTTACATTTTTTGTGTCGAGTATTTTTTGCACTCGGCTATATGATATCAAGCACTCCCATCCAATACATTTAATATGGAAACATATCTATTTGAGTCATAGATGGGATCCTAACAAGTCCTATCGATCCGAGGTGGAGTGAAAGGTACTTCACACTCTTGAGATAAAGAACCCAACCGCTTACTATACCCAGAACACGCTTTTTTAGGTGGGTCTGACTTCTCTGCAGCATATTGTAGGCCTCATCGATAGGACTACCAGTCGGTTTAAGGTCAAGTGAACAAGCCAGCTACTTCATCAAACAAGTGTCTTTGAAACACATTTTATTCAGATATTCATTAGTTTTCTTTGCCGGATGCTATCATGAATTAAAAGAATCTTTTTTCTGAAAGCTTCTTGAACAATGATTCCGCGTCTGCCTTCAGAAATCAAATTACTTCTGGATGTCATCATGGATCCACCACTTCTTGACTAATAATCCCATCCAAAAACATCAACCTATGAGAGCATTCCCCGCCAGCAGCCACCCAGTCTTTGCTCCATCCATTTGTTCATTTAAAAATAACACAGCATTTATCGGCGAAAAAAGCGATTGAAAATTTGGCTTTCATGTATTCTGTTGTCCATTCTATTTGATTTTCATTATGGATGTCCCTGAAAGGAGGCAATTTGTTTTAGGACCAAACACCTTGTACTTTTTGACAGTTCCTCACTGACATCGTCATCTATGTTCATAACTTACCGATCATTGTTCGCAGATAGACGCTGCTATGATATAACAAGTAAACTTTTAGATTCAGCTTGGTGACCCTTTTTAAAGATTCATATATGCAAAATGGTTATTAATTTGAGACTGAAATTCAAGATAATTTATATAAGCTGTTGCCATTTATTTACAACGGTGCATAACGAACTTTCATCCTAATTGTGCAGATATAACGCAGCTATCAACAGCAAGTAAAACTTTAGATTCCAAAAAGTATCCATTTTATATATCAATAAAACATAAAGAGGTTAATAATACGAGGGGTTAAATATGGTTTTGTTATTATTCGCGGATTTCAAAACCCATGACAGTATTGGAACCTATTTAGAACGGATAACAATCTCCTACTGTATATATTTATTTTGATAAGTCCATTTGTTCAATGCGACAGATTAGAATATGACCCCCCCCAAAAAAAAACGAAAAAAAAAAACAAAAAAAAAACAAACAAACAATAAAAAGAACAAGTGTATAAACACAAAGTTTTATCTCTTGACTCGGGACGTATATCTGTGAGATAAGAACCTCAACTTGTCGATCATCTTTTAAATTTCCAGCGTTATTTTACGTCCTGCAAGCTTTGAAGTTATTAAATGTTCCCTTAATCTGTGAAGTCAGCTTGTGACCCATTTTAAAGATTCATACTTGCTAAATGACAGTTAATTTGAGACAGAAATTCAAAAAAGGTTTATACAAGCGGTTGTCATTTATTTACATCGTTGGATAACGAACTAGCTTTCATCCAAATTACACAGATAGACGCTGCCGTCATATTGCGAGTAAACCTTTTGATTCCAAAAATTATTTATTTTATTCATTAATAAAACATAAAGAGGCTAATAATGTGAGACACAGTGTATGGTTTGCTATTATCCGCGGATTCTATAGTCCTCAATGGTATTGAAATTTATTTACAACGATATCCCACCGTATATATTTATTTCAATAAGTTCATTTGTTAAATATTATATATATATATATATATATATATATATATATATATATATATATATATATATATATATATATATATATATATAAGTAAACTTGGCGACCGTAGTCGAGGGCGACCTGAATGCTCCCTTTTCAATAGCTACAACGCCGAGGTGTAGGGACGGGTGCTACTCTTTTCGCGGGATTGCTTCACTTTACCCAAATACGTACCTTATAATGTATCAAGTATCATTTTTTGAGTGTTTAGTATGACTCAACCTGGCATTGAATCCCGGTTTCCCGGGCCATTGGCGAACACTCTATCCATTAGACCAATAAACAAGTGCATTATATATTTATTACAGCTACATGGACTAATTTTTTAAAAATTAGTTGGGTTTGTACTAAAGTTAAAATTAATTATGCATACATTATTGCTTTAAGTTTTTCACGCCATTTTCAATTGGTGACTTTTCACTGAAGTGTGAGTAATAGTAAATCTCCTCAGTTCTCTAGGATTTTTCAATGTGTCCAAGCCGATTTTTGTAGTACTGTGGTCTGGATAGTTTCAATTCTTCCTCAAATCTCCTGTTCTCCCACTCTCTTCTTCCAGGTGCCTGGGTACTGTTCCAAGGGTTTCAACTACAATTGGCACCACAATCACCTTCATGTTCCACAGTTTTTTCAGCTCTCTGGCAATGTTTAGGTATTTTTTCAGCTTTTTTCCTTCCTCCACTTTCACTCTGTGATATGTTAGCACGGCAGAATCCACTTGAGGATAAACTAAACTTAAACTTCTAATCTTGGTTTGGATAATCTATTTGTACCTCAAAGTCCCAGATAATTTTATGCGTTTCATTTTCAAGGACAGATTCTGGTTTGTGCACATATCATTTGTCAGCATGGTGAAATTTCACTTTCTGGCTCAATTCTCAGTAGATCACCTTTCCCACCCAGTCGCATTTGTTCTTGTAATTTTTTTTTTGTGGTAGTTGGCAACATTAACTTCTGTTATTAACTGTTTCATTTCTGTCACCACAAAGCCTACATTCTTCTTCTTCTTCTTCTTCTTCTTCTTCTTCTTCTTCTTCTTCTTCTTCTTCTTCTTATTATTATTATTATTATTATTATTATTATAACACTTTTTCACACCAGCGTTAGATGATGGTTTCTATTTAGAGTTTGAGTGACAGCAAGTCTCCTCAAGTCTTCAGGACTTTTCTCAGTATTCTGGCCGATCTTAATAATACTGTAGTCTGGATGGTCTCCACTTGTCCTCTTATTTTCAAGTCTTCCAGTCCCCTTTACCAATCCTTTATGGATTGTTCTAAGTACTCCAGTTATTATTGGTATCCCTGTCACCTTCATGTTCCATAGTTTTTTTAGTTCTCTAGATAGGTCTAGGTACTTATCTCTTTATTACTATTATTATTTGCATAAAACCCAGGCGTTCCTTGCACACATTTTTCCGCATAAGAGCTCCATTTCGTCCTGTCTTCTGCCAGTCATTGTTAGCAAAGGGAATTGTGTGTCCTCTCTTATTAGGTCATTCAATCGCTTAGGTGATCGTCCTCTGCAGTTGACTTTACGTACCACGGGATCTAGCCACTTCAATCTTTTTTTCTTGATAATGTCAGTGAATTGATTTGGTATTCCATGGTCACTCCTAATATCGTCCACTTTAGGAGGCGTTCGTAGTGTAATGATTATCGTCGTTGGAAATGGACACGGCAACCATAGTTCAAATCCTGGACGAGGCTGTTGTCATTTCACATAGCGCTAATATCCTGGGGAAATGCCTGCATCCACCAATTTTCACTCCAGCTATGGGTAAACAGTAGGGCAGAGTGGATTTTAACTTTAGCCTGCCAACCGATCGAGGGGAAAGAAAACTCTGAATTCAAGCCTGTTAAAATCAGCTTAAAAAATTGATCTAGTTTAACATCCTGCTCGTGCGGAATGGTTGGTATATATATATATATATATATATATATATATATTATTCAATCCAGTAAATCCGGAGTAGGGAATAATTCCAATCAGAACCAATAAAATATTCAAAAATAGAATATTAAATCTAAATAATCCAGGTAAAGAGCTCAATGTAAATCAAATCCACAGAGCAAATAATTTTCTCTTCAAAAAACCAACAATGTGACCGATTATTGGTTTTGTTTTAAGAGAATATATATATATTTTAATGTCATTTGTTAGAGAAACTCCCATTATAGTCCTGAGGCAATTATTCTTAAATAAATTCAGTTTACTTTTTGTCTTCCTTCTTCAAACACATAAGGCTACTGGAACTATTAAGTGTATAGTATAGACGAACCTTGATTGTCTTCAAGATATCTTTTCCTTTCTATTTTTTTAAGTTACCGATCTCTCTCTCTCTCTCTCTCTCTCTCTCTCTCTCTCTCTCTCGAGAGAGAGAGAGAGAGAGAGAGAGAGAGAGATATTCTGTTTGGCATTCATTTCAGACTTACAAAAATAATATCTAAGTAATCGTCGGCTCCAAAGAAAGACATGAACTAATAATTTTCAACGAATTGGTTTGGTTTGGTTTCTTTGTTTTAACTTTCGTGGGTTATTTAATGCCAAACTCATCCTTGTAGAAGAACAATGGTACAGTTTGTGGAATAAGGGGTTCATATCTTTTCTAAGGGTATAAATCCGAAAGTGAATATAATTGCGCGACTGGAGTTCGTACTCGCTAAATAGCATTTTTGTACGATAGCCATATCGCCACAGAGCCTTTCCATAACAAATTGAGTTTTTACTAATGCTGTTGTATCAAATGTTTTATTTAGGCCAGTTTATTAAATATCATTACCGAAAAACAATAGATATAAATTTGTTAGTCTTGATATATACAAAGCTTAACTTTGTATGGTCATAAGACAACTCGGTGTGTGTGTGGAGAGAATATGGAAAAAGGAAGCTTATTTTGCTCCAATTTTCAAAAGAGAAAGAATTTGTATTGAAAATTGCTTGGTTTGTGCAACAAAAAATTTCATTTTTATCATTAAGAGTTTTCGGACTATTGTCTTCGTCTTTATTATTTCTACAACGTTTCAGCTGATAAGTCCTCCGGCCTTCTTTACGTGTTTGTCGAACTCGGGAACCTACACGGAACTTCGGAGACAATCATCTGGAGGTTGCAGGTTCAATCCTGACTGCAGGCGAGTAACAACACAGGAATTCTAAACACTTGTACCCAATTATGGTTAACGGAATAAGAACTGGCGACCCTCGTGGATTCAATAAAGGGCGTAGTTCGAAGTCCCGTGAGGGTTCCCGAATTCGACAAACGTTTGAAGAAGGCCGGAGGACATATCGGCCAAAATGTGGTGGAAATAATAATAATAATAAAGATGAAGACAATAGTCCGAAAACCCTTAATGATAAAAATCATCAAGATTCGTCTCAGAAATTCAGATAATTAATAAATTTCATGTTTTTACTGAAGAAGTTTCGATTATCAGTCCGTGAAGGTGTGACACTAATCGATAAAAAAAAGTTCCTTTGATCAACCATTTAAATATCAATGAATGGTTCAAATTCAGTGATATAACTAAGGTAAGGCCAATGGGATTGTTTCATGCGTCAAATTTTTTGGGTCCTGATAGTTCAAAGTTTTTTTAAGCTTCCCCCAAAATATCGTATATACTCGCGTATCATGTGACTTTCTGAGACCTTGCATCCTCAAGTCACACTGACGACACAGATTTCCCTGATTCTCTCTCTCCAACCGTCCCTATCACCTATCCTTCCCGGCTGGTCTTCCAAACTATATCTTGCGTCTGTACAGAGCTGATGTAAATAAGTTCTTGCTGGTCGTTTAACCACTGGCTCGTCCATGTGTAGGAGTCCATAGAAGAATATCACTTATGAATTCGTCCTTGGTTCTTTACATACTCAAAGTTTACATCACTCTAGACAAGTTCAATTGTGTAAGGACTGCAGTCAGGAACCCCCCACATCGAGGGGATACTTCTTTGCTTTACTAACTGGCCTTGTCCTTTTACAGGTGATCAACGATGTTCTTTCGTCACCATTTACTTCATCTCATACATTAAGTTAGCCAAAAATTAGTAACAACCATTTTAAAAAAAGATGAATATACCTTAATCTTAATTAAAAGCTACATCAACGACAACAATTTTTTACCCTTCATTTGCATTTTTTTAAATATCTGAAATCTTTCATTTCATAATGAAAGGAATGTACATTAATACCTTGTCTAAGCAGGTATATCTATGTTTTCTATGCTTTCAAACTGCCAAAATCTAGTTCTACCACTACAGCTAGTAGGTTTGACAGGTTAGGGAAAAAGAATTATTGTAGTTGAATTCATATTTGCCAAACCATATATACGAGATTGTATTAAAAAGTATCGAGACTTAAGCCGTATTTACCAAGATAGAAATGAACAATGAATGAAACGGTAATTTTATTCAAATTACTCCCTTTAGCATTCAACACATTTATTCCACTTAGTTTTCTATTGTTCGAAATACCACCGAAACTTATCTTTTTATTCGATGTGAAGCAGTGTCGATGGGTTTTTTAAAACATCCTCCACATCTTACTCTTAAGGTGAATTTTCAATTTAAGAAACAAGAAAAAGTCGCTCTGAACTAGATTTGTTGAATATGAAGGGTGATGCATTCGCATTATCTTGTGTTTCACAAAAACTGCTGATCAAAAAGTATCGAAAATTGACGTTGACTTATCTAAACGGAATCTATGCAACAGTCTGGACGTTTAGAATTTAACACTTTATTAAATAAATTGCTCAACTGTGTACATGTCTTCATTTCGATACTTTTTTTTATTACAACTCGTAGAATTGGTGTGTGTGTAGATATTCTTACTGGGTGCCCCACACCTCTGGCCTTGTGCCATATCTAATTTAAGAATAACAAATAAATCTATCTATCTATCTATCTATATATATATATATATATATGTTTTACTGCCTATAAGTATTTGAATAAACAGACAATTTTCTTCTAATCGCTTCATTTTAAAAGTTTTAAAACAGGAACATTAAGCAAGAAGAACGAAAATGTCTTACAATCAACATGAATCATGTATTTAATCATGATTTAGGGATCTGAATCCTAATTTCTGGAAAATCAATAAAAACAATTAAACTGTTAAATGAAAAAAATAAGTTTTTTTTTCATCATCTTAAATTTTTGTTCAGAATTGATCAAAGAAAAGAAAATCGAATTTACACTTGGAAAAGTTGCCAAACTAATAAATTCACTGTCTTTACTCAAAGTTCTTAACGGTCTCTACAATCTTAGAACCCACAAAAAAAGCAATAACAAACAGATATTGTGTTTGATAAAATGAACAGTACTTTCTATAGGGCACTGCACATAGGAGCTATAAAAAGTTATTTTTTAAAAAATCATATACTTACTCTCCTCTTTCGTGAGTGTTCGTGTATCTAGGTGAATCTTGATTAGAGGGATGTATTTCTCGGGGCTCTTTACTTTCGTTGTGTCCCATGATATGATGATAAATTGGACAAAAAATTCTTAGAGCAATAGCAACAAGGGAAAGAGCTAAAATGAAGAGCGAGGCTGCAATCAAAACACTGTCGTCCCAGGTATCCTCGGAAGTGGACTGAATAGGCGATGACGTCATCTTCGTTGAGCTTATAACACGCATGCTCGACGGGATGTCAGCGGTGGAGGACGTTGGTGAAACAGTAATAATAACGCTGTCATTTCTGGTGCTTGTCGTGCGACCAACAGATGATTCATGTCCTGTTTGGCTTGAAGACCAGTCTAGCAGATTTTGGATTGTAGTTTGCGCGAAGCTTGACGTAGACTGTAAATCAAGGGAGGCGTCCAAAAAAGTCGACGGGGAAGAAGATGAAGAAGAGGAAGAAGAAGTGGAGTTAAAGATGGCCGACAAAAGCAAAGTCACATTGCTTTTAGCAGAATTAGTATTATTACTAATGTTGGCAGTAAATGCATTGCTGGTTTGTTCAAGGCTGCTTTCGGAAGTTGTCTCTGAAGATATTCCTAACATGTTGGGAGTTGTTGGGATAGCAGTTTCCATTGTACAATTAATTGCATTTGCTTTGACTTATCGGTAAATTTTTGTAACGTAAAATATTGGTTGGCAAAGAACAAAGATATTCTATTCAGGGTGAAGGAAGCCGCATACAGCATATACCGAAGGAAGGGTGAAGAGCCCGCCAGCTGAAATGTAAAATGATCATATAAATTATTATTATTATTGAAGCAGACTCTCAAAGATTTAGAGAGAGAAATATAAATCAGATAAAAAAATAATTTTCGGAGAGGCAAATTTATCGTAGAGCAGTGGTTAACTCAGTCATCACAAAGAAATTACAGCTATCGTGAAATCGTTTTTCGCTATGGTTTCTGTTTCTTTGTTTAATGGCATATCAACCTTCACAGTTTATTTAATGCCAAATCTATCCTTGTTGAAAGAATAGTAATGGTACAATTTAATTCATAGCTGGAGGGTGAATAAGGAGGTCGTTACTTTTCCCTTGGGTATTTGTCTGAAAGTGAACTTAATCGCGCGACTGGAGTTAGAATTCGTTTACTACGATGTCGTAGTCTAGCTCGTTAGCCACTATGCCACGGGGACTTTTATTATTTCAATGAATGATTGGTTGATTCATTTAATGGGAATGATAATAGTAACAACAATAATAATAATAATCATTTTTATTATTCCGAGTTTTTTACACCAGCTCAAACTGCTGGATTTTCTTTTGTGTCTAACTGAAAGCAATTCTTTTTAGGTCTCCAGGACTCTTTTAAGTACCCAAGTCAATTTTAATAATGCTGTTGTTAGGATGATCTAATCCTAGTTTAGTCTCTTTTTCAGATTCTTGGGGAATATTCGAAGAGGTCTAAGTATAATTGGTATCACAATCACCTTCATGTTATATAGCTTTCTTAGGTGTTGGACAAGGTCCAAGTATTTGTCCATTTTTTCGCCTTTCTTCACTTTCACTCAGTGGTATGTTATCACAGCAAAATACTCTAGATGACATATTATTATCTTTTACTCCTTGAGAGTTTTTCACATCAGTTTTAGCTGATGGTTTTTCACCGGAGTTTGAGAGGCAGCAAGTCTCCTCAAGTCTCCAGGACTCTTCTCAGTATTCTGGCCGTTCTCAAAAATGTTGTTTGGACGGTCTCCTCTCGTCCTCCTACCTCCGACTCCTCCAATCCTTTTAATAATCCTTTGGTGTCTGTACCAAAAGCACCAATCACGATTTGTATAATTGTCACCTTCAAGTTTCATAATATTTTTCAAATCCCAAGCAAGATCGAGGTACTTATCCTTCTTTTCACTTTCCTTCAGTTTTATTCTGTGGTCAGTCGGGATAGCAAAGTCCTCAGTTTTGCAAGTTCTCTTTTTTGTTTTTGTTTTAGATGTTTATAAGGTCTGGTTTTCTGGCTGAGATTAGGTGATCCGTTTGTATGTCAAAGTCCCATAGGAGTTTATGTGTGGCATTTTCTAGGACAGATGCTGGCTTGTGCATATACCATTTATTCGCATGGTCAATTTTAAATTTCTTACACATCTCCCAGTGGATCACCTTGCACACCCAGTTGTGTCTAGTCTTATATTCCTTCTGTGCTAATTTGCTGCATTCGCTTATTATGTGATTGATGGTTTCGTCTCTATCACCACATAACCTACATTTGCTATTTTGTTGCGTCTTATCAATTCTCGCTTTGATATGATTGGTTTTTATGGCGTTGTTTTGTGCTGCTTATTATGATTATTATATATGATTAGCCGTTTCATATTTTTCTCCACATAATCTACACTTGCTATTTTGCTGCATATTATCAATTTTTAGTCTAACATAATTGGTCCTTAGGATATTGTTTGGTGTTGCTATTTGAAGAGATTCAATTTCTCTCTTGAGGTTTCCTTTTCGTAGACACCTGCATGTTTTCTCATTTGAATTTCTTCAGTTTGTCGCTTAAAATCTCCATGTAAAATACACCGACTGCATCTTGCATAGGAGTACCCCACCCCGACGAGTGTCCCGAATATGACATTAAACCATCTTGGAGCTTTGGGGAATGTTCCTTCATTGCCATCGCTCCCAGGTCCACTCTGACCCGGAGTGGTAGCACCTGACAGGGTTCTATCTATGGGTCAAATAAAACTGTTTGACATTTAAACTGAGTGCAAACAAATGATTCGTGCTAAATTGAATAATTTGAAATAGAACTGTTTGATCATTTCACTGTGTATTAGCAAATGATTAATGTTTAATTGAATTGCTAGTGTTAAATAGCAATACTTCTAACCATCTCACTGCGTGCAAACAAATGATGTTGAATTGAATCATAAGTGTTAGATAGCAATAATTGAAACCATTTAACTATATAGAAACAAAAGTAATACTACAGTTCAAACAAATTAGTTTTAACTCATTTAAAAATAAAATGACCAACAAACTAATCTCTTATACATCATGTATATCTTTTTAGTTGTGTGAAAACAAATAACTGATGTTAAATTATTTCTTTTACAAAGCAATATTTGAAGCCATTTAACTGTGTGAAAATAAATGATTAATAGCAAATATAATTATTCATATTAGAAAGCAGTACTTGGAATCATTCAACTGTGTGAAAAATGGGCTCAGGCTTGTTTAAAATGTTATCTAGAAAATGTTTACAATTCATATATATTTAATATACATGTATGAACAGGATTTTGCATTAAATAACCTACAATGTTTGATGTGCCACAAAATCAAACCAAACCGACGGTAACCCTCCCAACGAATAGCCCTGGATATGACATTTAACAATCTGATAGTAAGACTCCAGTTTTGGAGCTTTGGGGAATGTGGAGTACCTCTTCATTACCATTGCTCCCAGATCCGCTTTGACCCGGAGTGGTAGCTCCTGATAAGGTCTTATCTATGGGGTAAATAGAACCGTTTGACGTTGAAACTGTGCCCAAATAAATGACATATACTAAATTGAATTCTTAGTCATACTTAGCATTATTTCGAACCATTTAACTCTGTGGAAACGAATTAGTAGTGTTGAATAGTGTTATGTAGAATAATGTACTGATACCGACTCGTGGTTCGAACACGGATCTCTAGCTAACAAACACAAGTGTTTAGATGGATTGTGCTACTGGAGTTCACGTGACTAGAAGTGTTGGATATATAAATGGGTCAGACAGATCTGGCGAGAGACACGTGCGTATGCACAGTCTCGGAGCGTCGCTGGGCTGGGACACACTTCGGTCGGCCGTATTGGTCTGTACACAGAGCTGATCGGGTGTGTCCTGGTTCCAGTGGCAATCGGACGAGGCCCTCTGACATGGATTTCGGGAAGCCAGCATTTATGAGGGCAAGCCAAACAAGGCCGTGCATATGCAAAATCGATGTGAAATTTAACACCACGAGTTAGCATTGTTTTACCATACTCAGTATTTGGCATTATACGAGAGTGGAGAGATTTTATGTATCGGACAAAATTACCCTCCTCACGAACATTACAAAAGTGGCGACGAGGAATTGTTTTGAACATTATAAAAAATAGAATTATTAGTGTAAAATAGCAATACTTGAAACTCTTTAACTGTGTGTCTAAATTTAAAGATTTGTATAGCATAGCTATACTTGGAACCATTCGACTGTGTGTGAATAAATGAATCGTGGTAAATAGAACAATTAATGTTTAATAACAATACTTGTAACCATTACACTGTCTTCAAACAAATGATTAATATTGAACTAAATTATTAATGTTAAAAACTAAAAACGGCACAAAATCAATTAGCAGGCATATATATAAAGGAACAGACAGAATACATTCAAAATCAGATAGATAAGATCAGAGACTCGGTAGAAGATAGACAATCTAGAATTGCCTGGCAAACAATAAACGAAGTGAGCAGAAGAAAGAGCACAGCCAAAGCAAAACTTAAAGCAGCAAACCAACAAGAAAGAATAAAACTGTGGAAACAGCACTTCGAAAACTTACTTGGAAACCCACCAAAAATAACGCATGAACCAATCACCAGAATAATTAGCAAACAATTAGACATTAAACTTGGACCGTTCACACAAGAAGAACTCGACTCGGTTCTCAGAAAAATTAAAAATAGGAAAGCTGCAGGACTAGACGAAATTCCCCCGGAAGTATGGAAGACCAGACAATTCGACGACATACTGCTCCGACACTGCAACGCAGTATACAATCAAAATCCGATAGATAGATGGACAAAGGGATGCATACTCCCCTTCCTTAAAAAGGGGGACCTCGGATTAGCCAAAAACTACCGAGGCATAACACTTACATCCATAGCAGCCAAAATCTACAATGCCCTACTACGAAACCGCATAGAACCCAAAATCGACAACATACTTAGAAAAAACCAAAATGGCTTCCGAAGAAATAGATCTACGACCTCACAAATACTAACCATCCGCAGAATCCTTGAAGGTGTACGGGCAAAGAACCTACAAGCGACATTAATATTTGTCGACTTTACCAAGGCTTTCGACTCCATTCACAGAGGAAAGATGGAACAAATCCTACTAGCGTACGGCATACCTAAAGAAACCGTAGCGGCAATAACGATTCTCTATCGAAACACTAAAGTAAAAGTACGATCACCAGATGGAGACACAGAATACTTCGACATTGTAGCAGGAGTACTACAAGGGGACACGCTGGCTCCGTATCTCTTTATCATTTGTCTAGACTACGTACTTAGAACATCGATTGACAAAATCAAAGAGAATGGCTTCGAACTGACGAAGAAAAGAAGCAGAAGATATCCTGCAACAACAATTACCGACGCCGACTACGCCGATGACATAGCGATACTGGCAAATACACCTGACAAAGCCGAAACACTTCTGCATAGCCTGGAACGAGCAGCAGCAAGCATAGGCCTCCATGTTAATGCACACAAAACGGAATATATGTGCTATAACCAAACGGGGGACATCTCCACTCTAGAAGGAACCCCTCTTAAACTAGTAGACAAATTCACTTACCTAGGAAGCAGCGTCGAATCAACCGAAAAGGACATCGAAACGAGGTTAACGAAAGCATGGACAGCTATCAATAGGCTATCGACTATATGGAAATCAGACCTAACCGATAAAATGAAACGCAGTTTCTTCCAGGCAGCGGTCACATCGATACTGCTATATGGATGCACTACATGGACGCTAACAAAACGGCTCGAGAAGAAACTAGATGGCAATTACACAAGAATGCTGCGTGCAATCCTCAACAAGTCCTGGCAGCGGCACCCCACAAGACACCAACTGTACGGCCACCTGCCCCCTATCACGAAATCTATTCAAGTTAGGCGAACCAGACATGCAGGACATTGCTGGAGAAGCAGAGATGAACTCATAAGAGATGTACTCTTATGGATCCCCACACACGGCCGCGCAAAAGCAGGACGACCAGCACGAACGTACATTCAGCAGCTATGTGAGGATACAGGATGTTGTCCTGAAGACCTGCCTAGGGCGATGAACGATAGGGAGGAGTGGCGAGAGAGGGTCAGGGATATCCGTGCTGCCAGCACGATATGATGATGATGATGAACTCTGTAGAAACAATAACAATACTTGTATGCAAACAAATTAATTCTAACACATTTAAAAACGAATTTACCAACAAATTATTCACTTATAGATTATGAGTATATCCATTTGAATGTGTGCAAATAGCTGATTAATTGTAAGTAGAATTATTTGTGTTTGTCAGAAATATTTGGAACTATTTAACTTTATGCAAAAAGAGCTTAGGCTCGTTTAAAAAATGTTATTTTCAAAATGTTTACAAATCATATATATTTAATGTATATGTATAAACACGATTTGGCATAACCTATAATGGCTTATATGTCATAAAACCTAACCAACCAACCATTTCTGTTTCCTAGTTTTTGTTGTTTTGCTGTTTAGTCTTATTTTGCTAAGCTGTTAATGCCTGCTGTGATTAGTCTTTGGTCTTTTTAATGTAATCCTCGAGTCTTTTTATTTATGCATCTACGCAGTCTTTTAATGCTGGCGAGTCCTTTCCCCGTTTTCTTGATATGTCTATTCTCGGATGTAAGGCCTTGTTCATAGATATCAATTTCCTTGATCTTTGGTCCATTTGTCTGAGCTCATCCCTTTTTAAGAATGGTCTCGAGTATCTTACAACAGTGGGGACTGTCCAAGTGTTTACCTCTTTGATGAGATCGCTGCTGTTGAGTTTAGTTTCGAGAAGTTTTCTCGTTCGTCTGGGGTATTTTTTCTTTCGTCTCCGCTTATTTGATTGTGTCCGCTTCCAATATTCCCTATTAATTGTAGTTTTCCTTTTCTCAAGCATTCTCATTCTTTCTTGATTTGGCAGTTCTATTCCTTCTATTATTTCTCTTTTTCCACTTTTAATTTTGAGCATTTTTCTATGTTAAATTCCATTCCTATATCATGGTTATATTCTCATTTTTTTAAAATCAGTCTCCAATTCATTTTCATTTTTTTGCAAATAACTTGATGTCGTCCATGTACATAAGGTGATAAGTATTTTTCTTATGATTTTGAACATTTGTAGACCCTAGTGTACTTCCTAATTATGTAATGCAGTTTCATCATTGCTATAACAAATAGTGATGGTGAAAGCACATTTCCCTGGAAGATGCCTCGCTGGATTTAATTACACTTTCCAGTTTTTCATGGCTTCCATGATGAATTTTATGACTTTGTCAGATTTAGTTTTCAGCTTTTTTACAATACTACACTGGGTTTTTGCTAAAGACCCAGGGTATTGGAAGGTAGTAATTACATATATTCTATGTATTCATATTTTTTCCTGGCTCTTTTGGCTGTTACTTTACCACTCATCTCGATAGTACTCAGCTAAGGAGATAAGCAATTCCGCAAAGTGAAATTTTTTTTTTTGTATTTCATATAAGTTGGGACTGTCAGATCTTTTGTTAATGTTTTCTTCTTCTTCTTCTTCTTCTTCTTCTTCTTCTTCTTCTTCTTCTTCTTCTTCTTCTTCTTCTTTATGTATTATTATTATTGCAAGTTTTTCACATCAGTTTTAACTGGTGGTTTTTGATTGACGTCTGAGTAACAACAAGTTTCTTCGGGTCTCTAAGACTCTTCTACGTATTAACATTCGTATATGCGGGATATCTTAACACTGTATACAGCGGAAGGAAAGATAAGATAAAGTCATTTGTACCTACCAAAAGCTTTTGATATTTTATTTTTGCAACATACTTACCCAAAATAGAAAAAAGCTTACTTGATAAGGATAGGTAAAGGATAGCTATGTGGCTTCACCGTTCACTGGCATAAACCAGATGCAACGTTTCCATTGTTCAAATGGACTTTCGAGATTGTAATGAGATAGACCACTATACTACCACTAGACACGTCTATTCTCCAAGGGAGATAATTATTTATTGTCTCTACAACGCAAAAAAGTACACTATCGCATCTCCAACTTCCCTGAAGACCAAGCTTCCTTTTTCATGGCGACACTTTTCTGCGATGTTGGTGGTATCTTCAAGCAAGATAATGCGCTCTGTAAAACTGAATGAGTTTCAGAGACATATAAAAAATATTCATTGTGTTTCCTTGGTCCAGATTTCAATCCTCTTGAAATTTAAAGGATGTGTTAGACCAACAAGTTCGCACTTCTGAACCTCTAACAGTGATCGATGTTCTAAACAAATTAAAAGCCAGGTTTTTGAATGCTGACTTTCCAGGCAAACAGGTTGAGTGCACTTGGAAAAATGACGTAAGAAATCTTTTCTACCATTTTTACCTTTAATTTTGGCTTGTGCTAAACTAAGCTTCAACTCTCTTCTTTTCTTTCTTTCTGTACCTCTCTCTCTCTCTCTCTCTATATATATATATATATATATATTATGAATGAAATAGGATAATAATAATAATGCAGGTTAAAAACTCATTAATTTCATGTAGCGAATAATCATAGAACCCAGTAATTCAACACGTCTGACCCTTTATACTTGAAAATTTTGTGATTTCGATTTGCATTTTCATGCATCGAGCACTTTAAAGATTTTACGGATTAAAAATGCTTTTAGTGTTATATTTTAATCATAATTGTAATAAGCTCCCATTTTACATCAGACATACTGATTAGTAGCTCACTTGAACTCTAAGTGGTCAGTTATATCTTGTTAAATCATTACCCGTTCTTTAATTTCATAATTATTGTGAGATCGATGTACATGTTCGTGTATAAAGTATTGTAAAAAAAGCTTTTAGCCTTAGATTTTAATCATAATTTTATACATATAGATGTATTTACCGACCTCTCCGCATGTATAGGACGTTACATAAGGTCAATTTTTAAGCGGAGTTCAACGGGTTTGAATTCAAAGTTTTCCTTCTCTTAGATCGGTTGCCTGACCAAAGCTAAAAAACCTAGTCTGTCCTACTATTTACCCATAGATGGAGGGAGAATAATTGGATTCATACCTTTACCAGGGGTATTAGTGTTATGTGAAATGCAATCAGTCTTACCCAGGAGCTGAACTCGTATCGCCGTGTTCATTTCCTACGACGATAAACACTACACTACGATCACCTCCATGTGTTTTTTTTTTGTTTTGTTTTTGTGTGTGTGTGTGTGTGTGTGGTTGGGTGAGCGATAGGTACAACGGTTACCTGTACAAGGAATGGAATTTGCTGGCCGAGTTCAAATCCTGACCAAGAATGTTTACGTTCACTTTTATACTAATGTCCTTGGAAAAAAACATGGATCTATTTCTCTTTTCTCTTGCTGTGGGTTAAATAGTAGGGCTAGGTCGAGCGACCAGTCTAAGATAAAGTCATCTCCAACACATTAAGGTCGAGTGTGTCATGGTGAAACTCATTACACACCTTGCCCAGTCGGCTGGGGCTGTAGAATACACCGACTGTTTCTCTGCAGAGGGGTAAGAACCCCCATCCCCAACGAGTGTCCTGGATATGATACTAAACAATCTGATAGTGAGGTTCCAGAAATGGTGGAGCTTTGGGGAATGCGGAGAACCCCTTTATTGCCATCGCTCCCAGGTCCACTCTGGCCCGGCGTGGTAGCACCTGATAGGGCCCTATCTATGGGTTAAATAGAAATAACGGCATACTTATGTTAAACTGCGTGCTTATGCTAAATTGAATTATTTGAAATGGAACTGTTTTTTGACATTGAAACTGTACTTACACCAAATTGATTTGTTTAATATAGAACTGTTTGACATTTAACTATGCGTAAATAAAATCTGTATTTGTACTAAACTGAATTAGAACTGCCTGACTAAACCGAATGGCTTGAAATAGAAATGTTTTCACGATTAAACTGTACTTGCATTTAAACTGTGTGCTTATGCTAAACTGAATTGTTTGAAATAGAACTGATTATTTGCATAAAAATGGATTTGGCGTTAAATAACCTACAAAGGTTGATATGCCATGAAACCCAAACAACCAAACCATCATTACACACCATGTTTTACAGACATTGTGGAAAGTCTGAGTCCTGCTGTGAACTGAGAAAAGGGCTGATAGGATAACATGGTGATGACAATTATATAGATAGATAAAGCTCCCTCCTTCCTGGTTAAAGTTTTCTGTTGCAGTTCATGATTTTACTAAAATTCTTATCAATCAAGTATATGAATGTGTCCTAAAAATCATTCTCCCAACCTTCTGTCCTCGTGTCTTTTAATCGACAATCTTTGTATTTCAGTCTATCTATTTTTATTTTGAGATTAAATATTGTCAATTCTTCTTCTTCTTCTTCTTCTTCTTCTTCTTCTTCTTCTTCTTCTTCTTCTTCTTCTTCTTCACGGGGTGCCACGATGTGACTCCAACTTGTAGAATGATGACCCAAGTGAGTTGCGATTTTTAAAGAGAGTAAGAAAATATTAAGACAAAATAGGGGGGGTGTCCTCGTGGTGTAATGGTTAAAGTTGCGCTATTACGTTCACTTTCGAACAAATACCCTTTGGAAAGGAATTAACTCCCTTATCCTCCCAGCTATGGGTATAAAATAGCATCACTGCTGTTCTGTAAGGATGGCTTTGGCATTAAATAACCTACAAAGGTTGATATGCCATTAAACAAAGAAACCAAAACCAAAACCAAACCAAACCAAACCAAACCAATCAAGACAAAATAAAATATTGTCAATAAAAGCGATCCACTGGGAATTGTACCAGGGATTAAAATTTGACAATACAGATAAATGGTATATGTACAAACAAGAATCTATCCCAATAAAATTCTCTGGGCCTGAAATATAAACGGATCGCCCAGACCCAGTCAGAAGGCCAATGTTTAACAAAAAAAAAAAAAAAGAAAAAAAAAGAGAACTAGCCATCTTGTGAATTTTGTAAAAATAAAAGAAAAAGAAAAGATCGACAAATATTTGGATCTTTCCAGAGAGCAGGGAAAGCTGTGGAACATGAATGTAACAGTGATATCAATTGTAATTAGCGCACTTGGGATGGTCCCTAAAGGTTGGAAAGGAGATTGGGCTCATTGGAGATCAGAAGAAGAATCGAGATCATACAGACCATCGTATTGTTATGATCAGCTAGAATATTTAGAAGATTCCTGGTGACCTGAAAAGACTTGCAGTCACTCAGACCAGTGAAAAAGCACAAGTTAAAACTCGTATGGAAAACCGGTAGTAACAATAATAAACTCCCAATGAGTAAATAATTATAATAATAATGATAATAATTATAATGATAATTTTACCGCAGAGTAAAACTGAAAGAAGGCAAGGAGATAAGTACCAAGACCATGCTAGAGAACTGAAAAAAGCTATAAAACACGAAAGTGACGGTGATACCAATTGTAATTTGTACACTCAGTGCAGTATCAAAGGTTTGGTACGAGGACTGAAGGACTTAGAAATAAGAGGACGAGTGGACAACATCCAAACTACAGCATGCGTAAGATTGGCTAGAATACTGAAAAGAGTCCTAGAGATCTGAGAGGGGCTTTCTGTCACTCAAACTTCAGTGAAAGACCATCGGTTAACGCTGGTGTGAAAACTCTTTAAGGAGTAAAATAATATATCATCATCAAGTCACGCTGCTAGCACGGATTTTCCTGACTCTCTCTCTCTCTCTCTCTCTCTCTCTCTCTCTCTCTCTCTCTCTCTCTCTCTCTCTTATCATTCGTCCCTATCACCCATCGCACTCGGTAGGTCTTCTAGACTACATCCCGTGTCCGTACAGAACTGTTGTTGGTAAGTTCTTCTAGGTCGGCCAACACTATATATATATATATAGAGAGAGAGAGAGAGAGAGGGAGAGAGGAGAAAGAAAAACTTGTATTATTTAAAAGAAAATAACTGAGTTACTGGAATGTCTAAAAATCGTTTCCAAAATTGCTAAGGCTGTAAAATGATAATAGTCACTGCAAGAGAGAACAAGAAGTAGAAAAAAATGGGATAAAAAAAAAATATATGTATCGCCGAAGCTAGTCCAAAAAAAAAAAAAAGAAAAGAAAAAGAGGAAAAAGAAGGGTCGGGACAGAAACAAACATGACCGGTGAATAACTTAGATTAACTGAAAAACACTTACATGTGCAGGGGTATATACACACCCACCAACAAACAATCTCATTTTCTATACAAAGAAAAACATTACACACGTTTTCGATCCCCGCAAGACGGGTTTTCTACGCCAACGACCATCCATAGGTAGCGTCCAAGCAGCGCAGCCACCATCCCCAAGGCCCAGAGGGATATAAAAATTTAAAGAAATGATAAAAGGGAAAAGTATAGTTTGGCACAAGACTACACGTGCGGGGCATCCAGCAAAAAGAAAAGAGAGAAAAGAGAAAAAAAATGAATTTTCTAGCTGATATCAGCGTTATGAAAACATCAACAGTCTCACACAGAATTCAATTTTACATACGTACATATATACCACAAACTTCTACTGACAGGATACAACACAAAGTCAATTTTTAGCTGAGTACAGCCGATTTGAATTCAGAGATTTTCATCTTCAAGACAGGTTACCGTATCAATGCAAGAGAGCCCAGTCTGCCTTACAATTTTACTCATAGCTGATGATAGAAGGGTTGGATTCATGCCTTTCTAAAGAGAATTAGTACTACTTGAAACGCACACAGCCTCACTCAGAATTTGAACTTGAGTCATCGAGTCCAATTTCAAGACGATTGCCGTTTCGCCAAGTGCGTGTACGCATACATTCACATAAATCAAGACAAATGACAAATGTTTTAAATGCAATGCATGATAAGATCAATGTGTTAATCATAAAAACATAAGGACTCAAATCAACGTCAGTTGTGCTTCAATGTCCTAATACGTCACAAAAACGTGTTCCACGCCCTTGTCGGCGAAGTGGCAGAATTTAGCAATGAAGGGTTTGTAACCGTGAAACTTGGCATCACTATCGCTACAAGAATCGGGTTGCATTAGCGACACCAGCTTCTGGTTTTGTCACTCTGCTGTAACAAGTTACCTTGTCATACTGATATTATTAGTTATTATTTATTACTTTATTAATCGCGAGTTTTTCACACCAGCATTATCTTATGGTCTTTCACTGGAGAGGGAGTGGCAGCAAGTCTCCTCAAGTCTCCAGGGCTCTTCTCAGTATTCTTGGCGATCTTAACAATGTTGTAGTCTAACCCCAGCAACCTTTACCATGCTTTTGAGGATGGTTCCGAGCGCATCAATTACAATTGGTATCACCGTCACCTTCATACTCCATAGCTTTTTTTAGTTCTCTGGCAAAGTCTTAGTACGTGTTTCTCTTTTCGTTTTCTTTGAATTTTACTTTGTGGTCCGCTGGGACGGCAAAGTTCACCAGTCGACAGGTTCTCTTTTTTTTTGTCTATTATTATTATTATTATTATTATTATTGCACTAAAATACGGCATAAAGGAAAAAGAAATCTTACTTAAATAAGCAACAATCTCCCTTTGTTTCTCTTTCCCATAAAAATAATAAAGAATAAACCCCCACAAATTTAGATTGTTTTCCTGAGTCACACCTGATAACTTCTCATACGGAAATTGATAGTCAAGTGTAAATCATCCATTATGCTGCTTCATGCAATATCGCATGAATAATTGTCTTCGTAAAGAAAATAATTTAACTCTACTTTATTATTAGAAAGAAAACCGGATCCACCCCCAAGACCGGTTTAACTTCTTTAACTAAGTCAAGAAAAAGAAATTAAAAAAGAATTAATACATTAGTATCAATGAACAATATGAGGGAGTAGTAAAAAAAAAACTGAAGCTGTAATTATCAAGACAGGAGTGAAGAATGATTAAAACATTTTTTATTCAAAATGGCACCTTTAAGAGTCGTGCACACTTATTCCAGTGAGTTTTCCATTGGTCGAAGCACTTCTAAAAAGACTTCTTTTAATATGATGCGAAGCTATGCCGTCGTTGTTCTTTTATTTTCCTCTAAATCTTCTAAAATTTCAACTGAAATAAATTTTTCATGTTTAGAAAAATCGAAAGAACTAGTTCAGATGAGTATGGACTGTGCTGTACTTACGTAATCCTGTGTTTCGTTTAAAAGTATCTAGATTGGTTCTATAAGTTTTGTTCAAATTGGATTTCGTGTTAAAAGACTCTCGACGATTAGGCAAGATCATTTAGGCCTAAAACCTTATAATCTGAGGCCACGCTTCAAGGCATAGAGGCAAATCCAGCAAGTAGCACATAGAGAGTATCAGGCGAGCTCGGGAGGTCACATTTCAGTGTGGCTCGTCACTTTCCCGTTCTCGGCAAAAGCATTCTGACTTGTCGAATTGTGCCTCACATTACCAAAATATTGCAAAACTTTTGACTCATATGAGTATATATATATATATATATATGTATGTATGCATGTATGTGTGTGTGTGTGTGTGTGTTTTAGCTTTATCTTGCATATGCATTAATTTGATCGAACAAAACGTATCGATGCAGAAGTCAAATTTAAATTTTAATGAAAACGTTCACAGAAGAGCAACTTATTTTAAGAAGATTGTTTTGATTATTTTTCTAGACAATTATCAATATTTTTTATCATTAGTTTTTTTTAATGAAACACAAGGTAATACAAGTGCAGCGCTTCACTCAAAACATTGCTCCGTGCTTATTTTTTCTCTCTCTTTTCTTGAACTGAAAATTCATCTCCCGTATAAGATTTTAAGAACATAGAGGACAATAAAACAAATACGACTGTACAGTTTCTTGCCAAATCAAAAAGGGAATTTCTCAATGAAAAAAATGCTGTAATTTTTAAAACAATGTTAGCAGAGTCGTTGTTATAAGTTTGTTTTCTTTGTTTAATGGCATATCACTCTTCAGATGTTAATTAATGGCAAAGCTATCTCTGTAGAAGAACAGTAATGGTACTATTTAACTCATAGATGGTGGTAAAAGTGTCCATACCATACCCTAGTGTACTAGTTCGAAAGTGAACGTAATACCGCGACCGGAGTTCGAATTCGCTTACTACGATGCCGTAGTCAAGCACGTTACCCACTACACCCCGCGGATTCCACCCCTCGTGGTTATTTATCATATTTACCCAACCCCTCCATTCTGGCAGGATATGACACAAAGTCAATTTTTTAAGCGGAGTTTAACAGGTTGGAATTCAGAGTTTTCCTTCTCCTAGACTAGTTGCCTCATCAAGGCTGAAGATCACAGTCTGCTCTACTATTTACCCATAGCTGGAGGGAGAATAATTGGATTCATACCTTTCCCAAGGGTATTAGTGCTATGTGAAATGCAATCAGTCCAGGACTTGAACTCGTGTCGCCGTGTCCAATTTCTGCGACGATAACCATTACACCACGGGTTATTTATGGTTGATACTTTATATATAACCAAAATTCATAAATGTATTTATACTTTTGCATGTATGTATTTATAGATGCGAAATGCGTACGCACAAGTATGGATACACATCAAAGAGAATGATTGGAGATTCGTACTTGCATCATTGAAGATTTTAAGGAAAAATTAAAGACTGAATTAATAATAACAATAACAATTATTATTATCATTACTGGCTAAATACCTGGACCATGTCAGAGAACTGAAAATTATGGAATATGAAGGTGACTGTGATTGGATTAATATGTTGTATTTCTTCGTTGTTGGTATTATTAGAAGATAACACAAACTTGAATTAATGATGTTTTATTTTTGGTATAAAAATTTTAAGTTTTTACATAAAGTTGCAACCTTTTAAACTTTGTTGATACAGGAGCGGGCTCGCTGAGTTCAGTTCATTGTGGGATTCTAGTAGTAAACTCGCCTATCCCTTCTGGACTCTAGTGGTCAGCTGACTTCTTCCTAGCGTCTTCCCTTTTCAAATCTGCTACACAAACTCTTGTACCTAACTTCTACGTCTTACTCCTACTCCTTCTTTTCTTCTCCTCCTATCACAGAAACGGTTCCTTATTTTGCCGCCCAATTTTGAATTTTTGGCGTCAGTGTGTCTACATTTTTCTATTTTTAGAACACTAGTCAAATGCCATTTTATAAACCATGACAAATAGTTATTAATAATCTGAAGACCAGATTTTGTTGTATTAAGTGGTTCGGAAAATAATGTACAATTTTAGAATAAACTTTTAATTCCTGAAATATTGAATCTAAGCACTGTTTCAACCAGTCAAAATATGACCCCTGAACATCTATGTATTTCTGTCATTAAGTTTTGATGCCAAGAAATCATTATATACAGTTTCTAGTTCTTCTTTAGAACGGAATTTTTTTAGCGTAAAAAGATGTTTAGATGCTTGAAAAAATGTTAGTCGGTGAGTGAGAGATCAGGAGTATATGATAGATGAAGCAAAGTCTCGTATTTCAAGTCAGTGAGCTTCTGCAGTGTCGTCCTGGCAATATGTGTTCTAACATTTTTATGAAGTAAAATTGGAAGTCGTTTATTAATCAGTACCAGTTCCACTTTGCTTAACTGAACATGCATTTCTATCCTCTTGATCTTCAGATTCGTATCCTCACAAAGGAAATTATGAAACCAGTATTGTCAGATCACAAGTGGATTCCCTTCCATTGTCTGTTGGTATTAGCAGTGGTTTAAAAGGCGTTATGGGCAACTTTGAACTCATCAAAAAGACAATGCATCATTTCTTTGTTCATGATCATCTTCAAAATAAAATTCTGAAAGAATTGATGGAAAATTAACAAAGAGGATACTTTTATCATTAAGAATATGATTTTTTTATATAAAAACTATCAAAATAATATTTTGGAACAGAATCTAAAGACTAATACTAAAATCAGACAGTATTTTCCGAACATCCTAATTGTAAACAAAAAGAAAACTCGCCAACTCGTCGACTTTGCCGACATAATGAAATTAGAGGAGAGCGAAAAACTGAATAAATACCTAGAGAACTGAAGAAACTTAGTAACATGCGGTAGAAAGTGGTGAAATTTATAGTTAGAGCCCTTGCAACAACCATAAAGAAACTGGAAAAAAATAGTGAAAGCTGCTGGAGATTTGTGGCAGAATTGAAACCGGTAAAACCACAGCACTGCTGAGACCAGCTAGAATAACGAGAAGAGTTCGGAAGAACGGAGGAGACTCCAGTGAATGTCACTCGCAACTATTCATGTATAAGTAAAAGTTGGCGACTGTAGTCGAGGGTGACCTGAAGGCTCCCTTTTCAATAGGTACTACACTGAGGTAGTACTACACTGGGTTTCTCCACTTTACCCTTGATACGTACCTTATATTGCTGAGTGTTAAGCAAGGAGATATCAAGTACCATTTTTAAAGTCTTTGGTATGACGCG
Source organism: Sepioteuthis lessoniana (assembly GCA_963585895.1). Classification (NCBI taxonomy): domain Eukaryota; kingdom Metazoa; phylum Mollusca; class Cephalopoda; order Myopsida; family Loliginidae; genus Sepioteuthis; species Sepioteuthis lessoniana. Next base: position 47,103 of record CAUZXS010001275.1, on the reverse strand, counting down.
ACCTGGGAGTGAACCCAGGTCTCTCGGACTATTGGCGAACACTCTACTCACTAGATCCGTTTTATTATTCAATATTGTTAGTTTCTATTTTTTAATTTGTATCCTAAAAATATTAAACTGTGATTATCCATCCCTTTAAAATCGTGGCCCCGGATCCTCTTGAGTTAAGCTTTGTGGAGGTTAGACTGACAAGGTGGGGACTCCTCGAATAAAACATAACGGTCTCTAAACGACGAGTTTCATCAAATTTAAAAATAGAAATAGACCAACGAGTAGGATTGCTTATAGGACCTAGAGCATTAAAAACGCTAAATAGCATTGAGAAAATACAACCTAGAATGATGGCAGCTACTTTTAACGGCAACCCCAGAGCAACAATCATCTCCTGCTACAGCCCTACCAATGTTAGTGAAGAAACTGAACTAGTCACCTTCTACGATGAGTTATCCTCATTAGTGCGTAGCATCCCGAAACACAACATGTTAGTCATTGGCGGAGACATGAATGCCCAAATCGGGAAAAACGGAAACAACAAATACAGCCTCCACAACACGTCAAATAGGAATGGGCAACATCTAACAGATTTCATGATAGAAAATAGATTAGCATGCCTCAATACAAACTACCAAAAAAGGGAGGGCAAACTATGGACATACACGTACGCGAACAATACAAAAGCTCAGATAGACTACGTCCTTATAAACAAGAAATGGAAAAATAGTGCAATGAATTGCGAGGCATACTCCTCTTTCGAGGGTGTGTCTACCAATCACCGAATAGTCACGGCGAAAATACGGCTAAGCCCATGAAAAAACGCCAAACGAACAGCGACCACCAAACACTATGACTGGGCCCTTTTGAACAACAGAGATATAAGAGATAAATACGTATTAGAATTAGGAAACAGATACGAAACACTACAAGAAAGGACGGAAGAAAGTACACCAAACGACGAATATGAAAATTTCGTCAATGCGAAATGCATTCCAACAAAACTCAAAACTAAATATAGAGTCCCATGGGAAACTTTAGCGGTGAGAGAAAAACGTGCCCTAGTGAAAACAGCCTCCAAAAACTATCGAAAAAACCCAACAAACACAAATGCCTTAAAACTAAAAACGGCACAATATCAATTAGCAGGCATATATAAAGGAACAGACAGAATACATTCAAAATCAGATAGATAAGATTAGAGACTCGGTGGAAGATAGACAATCTAGGATAGCCTGGCAAACAATAAACGAAGTGAGTAGAAGAAAGAACACAGCCAAAGCAAAACTGAAAGTAGCAAACCAAGAAGATAGAATAAAACTGTGGAAACAGCACTTCGAAAACCTACTTGGAAACCCACCGAAAATAACACATGAACCAATCACCAGAATAATTAGTAAACAATTAGACATTAAACTAGGACCGTTCATACAAGAAGAACTCGACTCGGTTCTCAGAAAAATTAAAAATAGGAAAGCTGCAGGGCTGGACGAGATTCCCCCGAAAGTATGGAAGACCAGACAATTCGACGACATACTGCTCCGACACTGCAACGCAGTATACAATCAAAATCCGATAGATAGATGGATGAAGGGATGCATACTCCCCTTCCCTAAAAAGGGGGACCTCGGATTAGCCAAAAACTACCGAGGTATAACACTTACATCCATAGCAGCCAAAATCTACAATGCCCTACTACGAAACCGCACAGAACCCAAAATCGACAGCAGACTTAGGAAAAACCAAAATGGCGTCCGAAGAAATAGATCCACGACCTCACAAATATTAATCATCCGGAGAATCCTTGAAGGTGTACGGGCAAAAAAACCTACAAGCGACATTAATATTTGTCGACTTTACCAAGGCCTTCGATTCCATTCACAGAGGAAAGATGGAACAAATCCTACTAGCGTACGGCATACCTAAAGAAACAGTAGCAGCAATAACGATTCTCTATAGAAATACCAAAGTAAAAGTACGATCATCGGATGGAGACACAGAATACTTCGACATTGTAGCAGGAGTACTACAAGGGGACATGTTGGCTCCATACCTCTTTATCATTTGTCTAGACTACGTACTTAGAACATCGATTGACAAAATCAGAGAGAATGGCTTCGAACTGACGAAGAAAAGAAGCAGAAGGTACCCCGCAACAACAATTACCGACGCCGACTACGCCGATGACATAGCGATACTGGCAAATACACCCGACCAAGCCGAAACACTACTGCATAGTTTGGAACGAGCAGCCGCAGGCATAGGCCTCTATGTTAATGCACACAAAACGGAATATATGTGCTATAATCAAACGGGGGACATCTCCACTCTAGAAGGAACCCCTCTTAAACTAGTAGACAAATTCACTTACCTAGGAAGCAGCGTCGAATCAACCGAAAAGGACATCGACACGAGGTTTACGAAGGCATGGACAGCTATCAATAGGCTATCGATTATATGGAAGTCAGACCTAACCGATAAAATGAAACGCAGTTTCTTCCAGGCAGCGGTCACATAGATACTGCTATATGGCTGCACTACATGGACGCTAACAAGACGGCTGGAGAAGAAACTAGAAGGCAATTACACAAGAATGCTGCGTGCAATCTTGAACAAGTCCTGGCGGCAACACCCCACAAGATACCAACTGTACGGCCACTTGTCTCCTATCACGAAAACTATTCAAGTTAGACGAACCAGACATGCAGGACACTGCTGGAGAAGCAGGGACGAACTCATAAGAGATGTACTCTTATGGACCCCCACACATGGCCGTGCAAAAGCAGGACGACTAGCACGAACATACATTCAGCAGCTATGTGAGGATACGGGATGTTGTCCTGAAGACCTGCCTAGGGCGATGAACGATAGGGAGGAGTGGCGAGAGAGGGTCAGGGATATCCGTGCTACCAGCGCGACATGATGATGATGATGATGATGATTTTGCTGTCAAAAGCTAGTGGATCCAAATACCAACAATCTCCTTTTTAATATAAGTAACAGTTCAGTAGTCGAAGAAGGCAGATGTTAGATACTCTGGGTTTAACAAAAAATATCAGTCCTGGATTTCACGACGATAACCAAGTTTCATCCTCGAAGGATTGGCACACGAATAAGCAATTTAACGAATGAATTCTAAAGATATTTATGTGCACTGTACACATACAAAAATAATACTCGTACGACAACATATTCTGCGAATTATTGCTAATCGCCTAAATAATGCATAAGATAATGTCTGTTCGACGCCTATTATTTATTTTATTGGCTGCGCGTTTTATTTATAATTCATTTCAGCATTAACCTTTTATCATAATACCTCTAAGACTTCTCTTCTTTAATATAAAGCTATATTTTAAGAACTTCGTGTCTCCCAATCTCGAGTCTTCTCCACTACACCTTATATACTAATAAAAAATATTTACTGTTAAATTTCTTTTATGAATTCACCAGAGAGGCGAAGTCTGATAATCCAATGCCTCGATTATTTACACCGCTAGATCGCAAATGTGGTTAGGGTTAGATCGCACGCTATTCATTCTTTTTTTTTTTAGATGTTAGCCTGTCATCTACTCTCTTTATCTATTCTTTTTATTTATGCAAGTCAACCTTTCCTATCTGAAGATTATTGAATCAAAGTATCGTTTAACCATGACTGATGATCATTTGAAAGCAAGCCTGCTGTTACTATCCAGACGATACAACACTGGCTGACTCTATTCAGAGCAAGTCATTAGAGTAGAGTAGTGTAGTGACCATAAATGTATTCAATTGTATTGTGGTGTACAAGTTCATGCAATGATGCGAGCTACGTGAACATATATTGTATATATAAAGTGTGCTCAGTCCATATATAAATAAATATATTAAGCATTTTTAAATATAGATAGATTATTTTGACGAGCTCATTTTAAAAGTAGCCCGCAAGCCGAAAAAGTATGGGCGCTTCTGAGATGTACAACCATAACATTCATATCGTCAAATGAGTCCAATCGGCCTCTTTTTTGCCAGATGCCACGCAAACTGAAATACCGGAAGATGGTTTTGTAGTACATTTGGTTTATTGTACTGAATATGGTCTTTTAAAAAACACAGCGAATTGTTTATTGTTTTCCTCCAAACAAAAAGTCAACAGTTTTAATGCATTAAACTGAGTGATTCATTACCAACAATGGTTTTATGAGATATTTCTTTTTCTTTAAAAGGAAACTACGGTTAACAGCAGTGACTAACTATTTTTTAAGTACAACAAATCTGTAAATTATTGGGCTGTATTCGATATAAAGTTTGTATGAAATTTGTATTAATAGCCTATTGTGTTGATCCATTACGTTAACCACATCTTTCCGTTTCTCGTCGAAGATTTAGTTAATCCCTCAAAATTATTCCATTAAAAAATAAAGTACGTTATTTTCTGTATTTTTTAATTTTTAATTTGAAGCTGTTTCGCGCTTTGAATAACCTGAACTTTTGGATAGCACCTGTATCATAATCATTCACACCAGGACTGTAAAACATGAGGAATAATGGACCTTACCATGTCATGTTAGCCCATGTGATGGCTGTCAGTTTGAATTCAGAATTGTTTTCCTCGAAGACTGGTTGCCTACCAAAGGTATAGAGCCTATTCTGCCCAACTATTTTAACTATAGTCGGGCGGGGGTGAAGAGAAGGATTCATGTCTTTTACAAAGGCATTAATACGAAGTGAACGCAGACAACCTTGGTCTACTGATACAACTTTCTTTGCCAACAACCACTCTGCCACCCATACATCCTTTATATATATATATATATATATGTGTGTGTGTGTGTGTGTGTGTGTGTGTGTGTGTGTGTGTGTGTGTGTCTATCTATTCAATATGTACTGAATGATCCTCGCGCATATATATATATATATATATATATATATATTTGTGTTAGGTTTGTCCCCATGAAAATGCTAGTAGATGAGTCGATCAGTTTGTGTGTGAATAGGAAATACCACTCCCAAAATATCCTTTATTTCACGACCATATTTGTTTATCAACGATGTTCATTTTCACAAAACATTTTAATAGGTGCGCTGTTCTGGATCGTTGTTAGACCAGACAGATTTTTTAAGCCATAAGATAATTCAGTGACCATCCTGTTGATAACGAAAAAAAAAAAAAGAATTATTAATTTATTGAAAAAGTTTTTCTGTTAACGTGACAAGCGTTTTTTCAGTGTATCAATATGAATAGACGTTTAATAACCTTTGTTAAATGCTCAAAATTGGTAACACTTGGACCACAATGTGACACCCATACTTCGTTGAACCGGCTGTGCGTGTGGTAACACGAAAATACCGTAAATATAGTATCTGATTGATGATAAAGAATATCCAAATCAGAACAGTAATGGCTGGTTGGTTAGTTATACGGCATATCAAACCTTGTTGTGTTATTTTATTTGGTTTGGTTTGTTTTCTTTGTTTCATGGTATATCAACCTTTGTTGGTTATTTAATGCCAAATCCATCCTTTAAGAACAGTAATGATACTATTTAACCCATTGCTGGAAGGATAAGGGGGTTCATACCTTTCCCAAAGGTATTTGTCCAAAAGTGAATGTAATAGCATGACTGAAATTCAAACTCGCTTACAACGATTCCGGAGTCCATCACTTTAATCATTACACCACGCAGACACTCCCCGTGTTATTTTATGGTTTCAACTATGTACATTACAAAAATATATCTTCCCAATCATTTTAAATTGGCAAACCGTTCATTATCTTAAACAGATATATTTTACCCTAACTGATTCTGATCAAAGTCGAGAAGGAAGTAAGGACGATGAAGAGGTAACTCCACAGTTCACAGTGATTCAGAAGTCGAGATTCACCACCAGATACAGTTAAATGTCATTTGTAGGACACCCGTATATACGCATATGTATATGTGAGTGAATTCATACGCATGTGTAAGTGCGTGTACGTGTGCGCGTACATATACATGTCTGTGTATGTGTGTCAGTGTTTATACACATCTGTGTGTGTGTGGTCGCACGCATATGTACATGTGTGTTTGTTTTCATATATATATATATACGAGGTGCATACGATAAGTTTCCAGACTTTTTTCGTATGGGCATTTAAAATTGTCATAGATTCTTAAAAATTCAGTATGTTATTTCTATACATCTTATGAGAAGATTGACCAATTTTTATGATTTCAGGTTCAAATGAACAGTTACAGCAGCAATTAAAATACACCCTACTAAAGTCTGATTGTCACAGCTGGTGAGTTTCAAAAATGCAATCTGGCACTTTAGAAGAACGATATGCAATAAAATTCTGTTTTAAACTTGGAAAAAATGCTACAGAAACGCATGGAATGCTTCAGACTACTTTTCGACCATCTTGCATGAATCAAGCATCAGTTTTTGAGTGGCATAAGAGATTCAAGGAAGGTAGGGAGTCTGTGAGGTATGATGAGAGGTGTGGGAGGATTAAGCAAGTCAGAACACTATAGATGATTAGCCAAAGAGTTAGGGTTACTATGTTGAGGTTTTAAGGGAGTTCAGAAAGAGATTCCTAGGGAAGAGGCGAGCACTCTTCAAATCGGGTCAGTGGTATTTCCTCCAGGAGAATACACCAGTCCACAACTCCATCCTTGTCACAGACTATTTGACCAAGATGGGCATCAACACAGTTCCTCACTCTTCCTACTGTCCAGACCTTGCTCCCTGTGACTCTTGGTTATTTCCTAAGCTCAGAGGCTATCGTTATCAGACAATTGAGGAGATAAAAGAGGCTGTGACGAAGGTCATTGATACGCTCACGTAAGAGGACTTCCACGGGGCGTTCCAGAAGTTGTTGGAACGGTACAACAAGTGCATTGCAGCCGGAGAATATTACTTCGAAGGGGACTAGAGTTTCATGTGTGTACTATCAATAAAAGTGCCCATACGAAAAAAGTCTGGAAACTTATCGTATGCACCTCGTATATGTGTGTGGGGGTGTATGGAAAGATCATATAAAAAAAATTATAATACCTATTTCTGTAGAAGCATCTGACAAAACTTTTCAGGAAAAATAAAAGAGTAAATTGAGATTTACTAAGTTTAACTTTGTAAAGCACAAGGCTAGAAATGTTGAGCACTAAGTCACTATACTAGTTAATTGATTAGTAAGGTACTGAGAGGAATCGCTCGAGGTCAGGTGCTTAAAGTGTGTCCAACGGCTATATAAAACATATAATGGCCGATGGTTCACTATAGGTGTGTAATAACTATGTCAGCTCAACAAGGTAGCAATTTATCTGCACTAGTCAGTTCACAGGGCACACTCACTAATCACTCACTAGTTTTAACATGTAACACATACGGTTACTCCAATGACAATGTGGGATCGCGGCTTTTATTAGTGACAATATTATTGCCGCCAACTAACCAGATCTAGCTAGAAAGACGGCGGAGAGATACTTTCTCAATGAGATCGTCATTTACGAAGCTTAGCTTAGTTTAGTACAAGGCCAGAAATATGAGGCACACATACTCATTAACAACTATCCGCTAGCATAGCCCGCTAACCATTATATCACTTTGTATTTGTCGTACGTCCCACCAACTAGACGAGTGCGGCACAAAGCTTTTTTAAGGTAGGTTTGGACGCTTGGCATTAACCCAGACGCACCCGGCATTACCAAAAATACCTCGGGCCCCGTCGGTATTTCCCTAAAAGAGGCGCCTCAGGCCCCAGGCGATAAAACTAGCCCCTCCAGAAAGGGGTACAGCCTGGGGGTACGGCCCCCTGAGACTCGAGGATGTATCGATCGCAGTCTCGAGGCGCGAGTGCTAGGCTTTCCCGGCACTCATACCAAGTGGCGCTGATCGACGAGAGCGATACAAAACCACACGACCAAGCCATACAAACCAGTCTGTGCAGAGATAAACACGGCCGGCATGAAACCCGAATCGCGATGTCTTATATGCTGACTATATCCTCTGCAGATGGGTGTCTAGGTATGATAATAAACTGAATCTGAAGGTGAAGCTTCAGTTGTGGAGCTTTGGGGAGGGAGTGTAGTGTAAACCTTCATTGCCATTACTCCCAGCTCCACTCTGACCTAGAGTGGTAGTATCCATTAGGACCCTAACTATTGGTCAAATAGATATGTCAAAAAATTGTCCATATTCTATTAGACCGTGTTTTCCTTTCCGCATGGCAGACAGGGCGCTTTAACTTTGGTACGGCATCCAATCTAGGAGAAGGAAAATACTGAATTCAAACCATACATGGATAGTGCTGGGACCCACCAGGCTATCCTTGCTCAAGACACGCAACATGAGTAGAACCCCTACAACCAAACCAAATTACGGAATGTCTTTTCTTCTACCTGAACTATGTATACTTTCTCTGAGTTGTAGAAAAAACTTTTAAAAGTGTATTTGTATTTCCATTGAGACAAATAACTTGCAAGTCTTAAGTATCCTTATCAATTAAAAAAGTTTTTCTAAAATTTCATTCATTTGCTTTCTAATGTAAAACACTCACTGCATAAAATACACCCGTTTTGTTTCGAAACTTCACTGAGTCTAGCTCAAGGTCACAAGTACACAGTAAGGATTGAATTAACTACATAATAGTAAAGGTCTGGTATTGTAGCAGTTACATGTTTAGGACAAAGATATGGCAAACAACAGTTAAAAAATCCTTATTTCATTACTTCAGTAAGGCATTACAAAAGCACAGACAATTTTAAATCCATATTTTTCACATGCCAGCTATATGTTGGACATGTCACGATTCTAGTTCTAAACATTCAACTTTTATTTATTTTATTTCATGATATTCAAACTCAAGTTTAGCTTTCATAGATCAATTTTCTTAACCAAAAATCTTTAACAAACTTAGTGAATGCGTATTTGTATTTTCATTGGGACAAATAACTTTAAAATTTCAAGGATCCTACCTAGTAAAAAATAAGTGTTTTATTAACAAGGAATCTTAAAACTTTTAATGGGAGTATATAATGAATCCATATTTCTATTTACATTAAGAGAAATTGCTGGCAAGATTCAAGCATCCTTACCTATATAAAAAAGGAACCTTAAAACTTAAAAGTTCCTAAATTATATATAGGGGTGGAACGATAAAATTGTCGCCCTAGAAAAGACGATATGATTCCATTTCCGTTTAATGAAAACCGGTTTTCTTTTATTGTTGCAGACCATGTACTAGTTGGCCAGATGTGTACAAATCCCAAAAGCGAAAGGAGCCTTCTATAATGTCTGAAAGTGAGACAATGTTCAACGAGCGAGATCGGAGATGCGCCGCTGTACAACTCAGGGTCTCTACCGATCCAAGTTATGACAACAGGACCATTGCCAGCACCCTCAAAATGCAAATCTGGATTGCCACGAATAACAGGGACGTGCCCAGGGTGAGGAAAACAAAGTTTCCGGCTTTGGTGTAGTTTTAAGTGAGGGCCACCTCATGCCACCTCACATCTTCGAAGTCGGCTTGAAAGTCAACACCAAAGTGTACCTGGATGTGCTGAAGAGTGTGGTGATCCCCTGATGCAATCAGGAGGCCGGTGGCAGACCCTGAGTGTGGCAGCAGGACTCGGCGCCGACCCACAAGTCAAAAGAGACCCAGGCTTGGCTTCAGAAGGATTGCTACGACTTTGTACCCTTCTTTCACTGCCTCCCTCCCCAACCTGAACCTGCTGAACTACTTCGTTTGGTCATACGTCGAGAACATCACCAACATGACCTCCCACAACACCAAAGCCAGCCTGATCGCCGCTATCCGCCGATTATTCGCCGAGTTCCCGCCGGCGCTTGTGGAAAAGGCATGCTCCCAGTTCCGGATCCGTATCGAGGCGGTGATGAGGTTGAAGACGGCTACATTTAATAGATGTCAGCTCTACTACATAATCAAGTTACCTGAATTGATTTTTTCAATAAAAGTTTTAAAATAAAGCTGTAGTGTTGTTTTCTTTAGGACGACAATTTTATTGTTCCACCCTGTACTTTCTTTTGAAAGACTTACTGTACAAAAAGTACCTTTTAACTGCTAAAATTCACTGTGGTACAAGACCACAAATACAGAATATACAATAAGAATTATACTTGGTACACATTAGAAATGGTTTGCTAGTATAGCTTATTGACCATTACCCATAGTAAGGTGTCCATTATACTGTACTGTTACAGAGTTAGGATGAGCACTAGCCTCAAAATACTCATACTTATTATCATAGGTACAACTAAAAGACAGACAAGGTCAGATCCATGTTTTTCATTTAATCAGCTGCAAGTTATGTTCATGAGTAAGTCATAGAAAGGGCTACATAATTACAAAAGATGTAAGAAAAAATAAATTTCATTAATCCTAAATTACATACATTTGCTTTCTAATGTAAAGCACTCACTGTATAGAGTACACTTGTTTTATTTCAAAGCTTCATTTAGTCTGGCTAAAGCCCGCAAATCTGGGATACATTTTAAAGATTGAATTAACAACGTAATAGGAATGATCAGCTAGAGCAGCTCATTAATCATTACTCATAGTAAGGTGCCCATTAAACTGTACAGTTACATGGTAAGGATAGAATATGTACTAACCCCAAAATGCTCTTATCTATTATAAGTTCAACCAAAAATCTGATTAGCCAGATCCATGTTTTTTTCCATATTTTCAGCTGTAAGTTGAGTTCACGAGTAAATTGTGAAAAAGGCCTCTACGTATTAGCAAAAGATGGAAGAACAAAAAATGCTATGTACAAAGAGGCTATGGGAAAAATCATAATTTTTCTTTATGTTTAAAATTCTTTTATTGTCTATTTATGTTCATAATTCTGCATGCATAGAATCTTGCTGAAATATGTCATGATTATTTAATTAAAGCTTTTTGTTCTGGGCATCGCCGGGTAATCTTGCTACTAAGGTTTCTATTATCAAACAAAGATACAAAAACCACCATTGAAGTTTTGATAAAATTCCATTTGTACATTATATATTTTATTGGGATGAATGTTAATTTCCCACTCTGTCTGAAGGGCTTAGAATACAGTAACTGTTCCCCCTGGAGAGGGGTTAGAGATCCACGCTCAAAAAGGAGTACCTTGGGTATGACACTGAACTGAGTCTATTTGTGAAGTGCCAGTTCTGGATATCAGTTGAATGTGGAATACCCTTCATTGCCATTACTCCCAGGTGTTCTCTGTCTCATGGTACCTGTTAGGGTTCAATTTATGGGTCAGATAGATCTGTATAAGTATTATTCGTATTAGATAGGACCGTGTGAAAAAAAAACCCTCTTAAGAAACAATAACTCAAAAAATGTAAATATGAACGTATAATGAACGCGAATCACTAATTTATAGGCATAAAATAATCCTAGACGTGTTGACCTGGCGTTAGAATCAATAAAAAAAAGGAAGTTGACTTTAAGAGTAAAAAGATTTTCTGGCAAATAATTTTCTGTATAGTGACTGTAATTATTCTGAAAAGAAATAGTTGACTCTGGCTTCGGGTATTATGAATTATTTTAAGAAATGCTGCAAAAATATTTAGAAAGAAAAGGAAAATAGATACAAAATAAAGAGAAAGAAGTTAAACGTAAAAATAAAAAAAAATGAAAAATAACGAAAAATCCCTAATGTTAATTTCTGAGTTTGTAAAATTCTTAAAGCAAGATGCAAGAAAATCTTACATTTTATCATAGAATGCGGAGATTTAGCTCTCATTAAACAACGTTTATTCGACGCAGACAATATAAAGAACGTATTTTAAAATGTTGGTATGGTTGATATTTTGTCCTTATAGAGAAGTAAAATTACAACAAAAATTATAAACACAAACATGATCACTACCATACAGAGTAATTATTAAAAAAAACTTTTCCAATGGATTTTGATATATCATTAAAACGAAATATAAAAAAAAAAAAAAAAAAAAATCCTCTTAAACATCTACGCAAAAGTATAACTATAAACGTACTATGTACGCAATTCCCTAACCTCTAGGTATAATAGAAGGACAAACAGATTGATGTGTCGTCAAAATCAATCAATTACTTAATCAAATCAATTAGTTTAGAACAATATATAACACATGCACTTACTTATAGTCACTGGTAACTTGTGATATCCTGAGGTAAACTCTTGTTCATTGCTAAGCCTGCTGGTTGATATTGATGAACGAAAAATAATTTTAAAAAATTATAATATAGGTCCCTTTCTCATTGACTTGCGAGGAAGGCATATAAAAAACAGGTTAACTAGTAACTAGAGTCAAGCAGACGACATTTTATTTCGTTGATGCTCATTGGTTTAATCTACATAGATGAAAGTCTAGCAAGTGTATTGTGAAAGTAGATGTGGGTGGGTGATTGCAAATAGCAGAAATATTTGACAGAAGAAGAAGAAGAAGAAGAAGAAGAAGAAGAAGAAGAAGAAGAAGAAGAAGAAGACAGGGTGTGAAAGAAAAGAATAGAGAACGAGAAATAAGAGAAGTGGGCAGAAGAAAAAGTAACGGGTAAAAATTGTAAGGCTTGTATTAGGCTGAACAGAAAATAAAGTTGTATTTTTGGAGACAAAATCATTAAAAACAAGACAAAACAAACTAAAGCAGATTTAAATGTGATAATAAAACAAAGCTATTTGTCCGAAATCCTCATTACAGACAATGGTAAAATTCCCTGCCGGTGAGGCTTAGAATACGTAGACTGGCGTTCACACTGGATGGATTAAAATGGATTGCCTGGTCCCAGATGGAGGCATTCTTTCCTGGCAATATCCGCTTAACAGGGCTGAGTTTATAACTTGGCGCCAATATATCCTTAAACTAAAACTACACTCTTAAAAATAAAGACATAAGTATTCTTACCGAACATATTTTTTAAAAAATGATAGGTTTGTTTTGGTTTTATGGCATATCAAACATTATAGGTTATTTATATAAAAAAAAAGTAAAGTTGGCGACCATAGTCGAGGGTATCCCGAAGGCTCCCTTTTCGATAGCTACTACACCAAGGTGTAGGGGAGGGCGCTACTCCTTCCCTGGATTGCTCTACTTTACCCTTGATCCGCACCTTATAATTCTGAGTGTTAAGCAAGGAGGCATCAAGTACCATTTTTTTGAGTCTTTGGTATGACTCGACCTGGGATTGAACCCAGGCCTCCCGGGCCATTGGCGAACACTCTAACCGCTAGGCCAATGTCCGGTTATTTATACATATATATTAATATACATTATTTGTAAACATATTTTGTTGATACCGTTTTTAAACGTGACTAAACTCATTATTTTGCACACAGTTATGTACCACAATTCAATTAAACATCAGTCATTTGTTTGCACACAGTTAAATGATCAAGCCGTTCTATTTAAAACCATTCAATTTAGCATAAGTCATTTGTTTGCACACAGTTTAAATGTCAAACTTCTATTTGACTCATAGATAGGACCCTATCAGGTACTACCACTCCGGGTCAGAGTGGATCAGGGAGCAATGGCAATGAAGGGTGCTCCACATTCCACAAAGCTGTCATATTGTTTAGTGTCATATCCAGAACCCTTGTTGATGGGGGGGGCTACCCCTCTGCAGAGATGCAGTCGGTGTAATGGTCTCCGTCGTAAGAAACGGACACTGTGATTGAAGTTCAAATCCTGAATGAAGCTGTTAGCATATGAATCCAACTATTCTCCCTCTAGCTATGGGTAAATAGTAGACTGGGCTCTTTAATCTTAGTATAGCAACCGCTCTAGGAGCAGGAAAACTCTGAATTCAATCTTGTCAAAGTTCACTTGAAAATTAACCTTGTGTCACACCCTGATCATGTGGAGGGTTTGGTATATATATATACTAGCTGTACCCGGCCACGCGTTGCTGTGGCTCAGTTTGTTTAAATGGGAAAAAAAAAGAAAATGCATGTTTCTAATATGTTTAATTTTCCAATACTTGTGGATACACAATATTCTTGGTAGTTCCAGTTTCCGTGTAGATAAAGAGATTGTATGGATTGCCGACTCTGGAACAGGCAACATATGATTGCCCAAGTTAACAAAAAAAGAAATAAAAGTGATAAAGGCAGAAAAAAAAATTCATGTGTAAAATTCTTGGAAAACGAAAGTAATGTTTACTTTCATAATTTGCGTTCGGCTTTTCTTGGGGAAAAAAACGACTTATTAAAATATTTTTTTAATTATTGTAATATTTTTGGATATTAAGTATATAAAAACACGCCCGTATTCGAATAAAATACTCCCACTAAATTTTAAACCAATTAAAAGAAAGAAAAGTGATTAAAGCAGAAAAAAATTCTTGTGTAAAATTCTTGGAAAACGGTTTAAGAAAGAAAACTTTTTAATGGATGTCTTTCGTTGAAGAATGTTGAAAAAAGAAAAGAAAATATTTTGTAAACAATTCGTTAGAATAAAAAGAAATTTACTTACTACCGAACCAACGAACTATGGTTTAAAGTTTAGTGTCTCTGTTTAAGTTAACCAAAAAAGAAAGAAAAGTGATGAACGCAGAAAAAAAATCACGTGTAAAATTCTTTGAAAACGGAAGTATTGTTTACCTTCACAATTCGCGTTCAGCTTTTCTGGGAGAAAAACGACTTATCAAAAATATTTTTTTTAATTATCGTAATATTTTTGGATAATAAGTTTATAAAAACACTCCTGAATTCGAATAAAATACTCTCAGAAAATTTTAAGCCAATTAGTGGTATAAAACTGGAGATTATCGGTTAGTAACAAACATTTACATTTTTATTTATATAGATATATAAGGTGCCGTCAATAAGTTTCCAGACTTTTTTTTGTACAGGCATTTAAAATTGTCGTAGACTCTTGAAAATGTTATTGCTATACATCTTATCAGATGACTGACCAATTTTTTTGATTTCAGGTTCAAATGAACAGCTACAGCAGCAATTGGAATACACACTACTGAAGCCTGATTGTCACAGCTGGTGAATTACAAAAATGCAATCTGGACGTGAGGACACTTTAGAAGAACGATATGCAATAAGATTCTGTTTTAAACTTGGAAAAAGGGCCACAGAAACGTATGGAATGCTTCAGACTGCTTTTCGACCATCTTGCATGAATCGAGCATCAGTTTTTAAGTGGCACAAGAGATTCAAGGAAGGCAGGGAGTCTGTGAGGTATGATGAGAGGTGGGGGAGGAGTAAGGAAGTCAGAACACCAGAGTTAATTGGTCAAATAAAGAATTTCATGGATAAAGACCGTCGTGTGTCTATAGAGACAATAAGTGCACAGTTTGATGTCAGTGTGGGAACTGTACACACAATTATTTGCAAGGAACTGAAGATGCGGAAGATTTGCGCGAAGTTTGTCCCAAGGGTGCTCAGAGAAGATCAGAAAGAAAGACGTTGTCATGACAGCAGGGAGATGGTCGAGCTGATCAATTCAAATCCCGCAGTTCTTGATGCTCTGGTGACCTGCGATGAAAGCTAGATCTACAAATCCACCCACAAAATTTTGATGATTCCTTTTTTGACTGTACTGGCATGATCTACATGCACTGAGTTCCCACTGGATAGACAGTCAACAAAGAATACTATGTTGAGATTTTAAGAGAGTTCAGGAAGAGATTCCTAGGGAAGAGGCCAGCACTCTTCAAATCGGGTCAGTGGCATTTCCTCAGGACAATACACCAGTCCACAACTCCATCCTTGTCACAAACTATTTGACCAAGATGGGCATCTAGACAGTTCCTCAGCCTCCCTATAGTCGAGACCTTGCTCCTTGTGACTTTTAGTCATTCCCCAAGCTCAGAGGCTGTTGTTATGAGACAATTGAGGAGATGAATTAGGCTGTGACGAAGGTCATTAACACGCTCACACAAGAGGACTTCCATGGTGCGTTCCAGAAGTTGTTGGAACGGTACAACAAGTGCATTGCCAACGGAGGAGATTACTTCGAAGGGGAGTAGAGTTTCATGTGTGTACTATCAATAAAAGTTCCCATACGAAAAAAAGTCTGGAAACTTATTGTGTTCTCCTTGTATAAAGAAGCTATCATAAAGATTAGGTTCAACAAAAATAATTTGATTGAATGATTGATAAACTGAATTATGAAAAATTCTTTTCTCCACATTTGGAATGTTTTTATGTTAATGTGGCTCTAATATTAAGCTGTAGTGTGGGGAAGTCCACGTGGTTTCGTGGTAAACGTGCTGGGGTACTTAATTATACGAAGCGAGTTCGTACTCCAGTCGAATTGATTCTAGAAAAATCCCAGCTTTAATAGCGAAAAATGAAAATCAGTTTACAAAGAAGAAAAAAAGTGGAATATTCAATGATGGAAATGGTAAGTAACTGTGCAGGACATGATACAAGGCCAATTTTTCAGCGGAGTAAAGCTGGTTTGGATTTAGAGATTTCCTTCTGTTAGCCTTGCTGCCTAACCAAGGCTGAAGTATGAAGTTTGCCCAACAATTTTTCAATTGCTGATAGGAGAATAGATCTAATCCTACAAAG
Source organism: Sepioteuthis lessoniana (assembly GCA_963585895.1). Classification (NCBI taxonomy): domain Eukaryota; kingdom Metazoa; phylum Mollusca; class Cephalopoda; order Myopsida; family Loliginidae; genus Sepioteuthis; species Sepioteuthis lessoniana. The sequence goes on along the minus strand of CAUZXS010001275.1, from coordinate 30,628 downwards.
ACACATAGCTAAAAAGTTAAAAAAAAAAAAAATCTAAAAACAAACAATTATTCGGTTTAATTATCTTTGCTTATTTTATTTCATTGATATTGAAATATTCAGTTGAAATTGGCGTCGTACATGTGGCGCACTGGCTGATGTGCTGGACTGCGACATCGTAGCAAGCGAGTTTGAACTCCAGTCGCGTTATTACATACACTTTCGGTCTAATACCCTTGGCTAAACTATGAATCCCCTTAGCTGCCCAGCCATGGGTTAGATAGTACCACGACTGTTCCAGTGCAAGGGCAACTCGGCTATTAAATAAAGAAATCAAAACAAACAAAATTGTAGTGTATACCAATGTATCAATATTTATAAAAAGATAAAAGTTTTTTTTTCTTTTTGCTCTCGTAGACAACGTGTGAGGAGTGATCCATGTTAAGAAAAATTATCTTACTCATTTTTAATTTATAATTGTATAGATGTCCTTTGACACATACTAGTTTCATAACTTCGTAATTGGCTGGAATATTTTTTTAATATAAAAGTAATAAACCATGGTATTTTGAATTTTTATATTTTTCTCAAGCCCAGTCATTATTACAGGTTGGTTGGTTGGTTGGTTGGTTTTTATGGCATATTAACCCTTGTAGGTTATTTAACGCCAAATCCATTTTTATGCAAATACTCAGTTCTATTTTAAACAATTCAGTTTAGCATCAGTACACAGTTTAATTGTTAAACCATTTCTATTTCAAGCTATTCATTTTAGTACAAGTACAGATTTTGTCATTATTACAGGTTTTAGACAAATCTAATTATGAGAAATAAAGCAACTGTAAATGAGAAAAATTTTGCATAAAAAGAGTGTTTGACGCTGTTATTAAAGACGGTTTGGTTAGGTTGGGTTTTATGGCATATCAACCCTTATAGATAATTCAATGTCAAAACATGTTTTTACAACGATGTTAAATATGTGACTTGTAAACTCATTTTGAAGATCCCTTTTTAAACAAACCCGAGCTTATTCTTTTGTATACAGTTAAATTGTTTCAAGTATTGCTATCTAATATGAATAAGTCTATTTACTATTAATCATTTATTTGCACACAGACTGTTTCAAGTATTGTTATGTAACAGTAACAATTCGTTTGCATATATTTAAATGGATATACATAAATTATTTGTAAGGGAAAATAGGCCAACCCTACCGCTCTTGACACATCAGATAATATAAACTTCATTGCCCTTTTATCGCTTATCTTTACAAATAGAAAAATAAATGTTGGAATAAATGTACAATATTGAAGATGTTTTGCCTGATTCGAAGAGTTTATTTTATTGAGTATTGATCTTCATTGTCATTAAGAAGAATAACGCATTTCATCTAGGCCAAATTAAGAGATCTTCTGGTATAGATCCTTTGTTCTTCGCTGAATCATGTCAAGGAAGGTTTGCCAGTGGTATTAAGACTTTTAAGCAAATGCACTAAAATATCAAAACATTTTTTTGTTCAGGCTTTTGGCTTGCACAGTCATTTAAAAGCATAACACACATATTGTTTTGAATAAAGTTGAAAATTTGTTGTGTAAATCTTTTCTCACTCGTTGTTCAAGTTGTTGACAATAAAAATGTACTTGGTTGGTCTTGTCAATTAAAAAAGAATTCTTTATAAACGAAAACTATCATATAATCCTAATTACTTATCTTACGAGGATGAAGTTTTAATTTAATTTCGGTTTAAGTTCCCATTTGAAAAAAATAGTTTCTTACAGGCCTTTTGTTATTACTAGAAATGATAATCAGGATTTTGATAAATGAATTTAATATCTATTATTTTATCTCCAGCAATACGACATTTTTCGTACAATCTTAGTCACCAGAAATTGTGATATCCCAGCTTAATAATTTGCTCTTTCCGAAGTTTATCTTATTGAGTATTTGTTTTCATTGTCATTTAGAAGGATGGTACATTTTCTCTAGACCAAATTGAGAGATTTTCTGGCATAGATTTTTTGCTGTAGGCTGAGGTAAGTATTTGCTGTAATTATTTTGTCTTGTTCGAAGAATCCGGAACAAACGAAACCAATCGACGGCTCACCAACAGGAGTACAACTTGGCTTCAGGTGTTGACAGATTTTACATTAGAATTTTATTTTTGTCAACAATGAATAAAAGAATTAGTTTCGTTGTAGTTTTGTTTTTTTTTCTATAAAAAGTTTTTTGATAAATGCATTTGTTTTATTGTATTTGTGCAAGTTTTTTTTATCCTGTCTGGAAAAATGGGGCATTACTTTACTGATCATCTTTAAAAGTCAGTAGAAAAAAGAAACAAAATGAAAACGAATGAATAAGAATTAAAAAAATGAAAGAAAGAAGAATAAAAACGAATAGAAAAGTAAACAATATATAAAAAGGAAAAAAAAAAAAGAAAATTTATTAAGAAAGAAAGAAAGAAAGAAAGGGTGATCAATTTAGAAAGAAAATAGGAAAGAAGGGAGGAAATAAATAAGAAAAGAAAAAAACGAAGGAAAAGAAAGGAGAGGAACAAGAAGAAAAATTGAGTAAAAGAAAGAAAAGAAGAAAATGAAAAAGAGTGGAGGAAAATGAGAAAAGGAAAAGGTGATCAATTAAGAATGAAAGAAAGAAAGTAGCAAAAAAGGAAGGAAATAATTCGAAAAGAAAGAAAGAAAGAAAGAAAGAACAAGAAATCGAGGAATGCAAGAAGAAAAGAAGGAAGGAAAGAAAGAAAGAAAAAGAAAAAGTGATCCATTAAGAAAGAAAGAAAGAAAGAAAGAAAGAAAGAAAGAAAGAGTGATCAACGATGAAAGAAAGTAGGAAAAAAGAAGTAAAGGAATTAGGAAAAAGGAAAGAAAATAGGAAAGAAAGAGGAAAAAGATAGGAAAAAAGAATAAAGGAAGGAAAGGGAAGAAAAATCAGGAAAGAAAGAAAAAGAAAAAGTGATTGATAAAGAAAGAAAGAAGTGTGTAAAGGAAAAGAAAAAAGACAAAGGATAAAAAAAGGAAAGAAAAAAGAGCCATAGAACATTAAACGATTTAAAGAAAAAAGAGAATGTCTTGAATACTCGTTTAAGATTAAGATGGAACGATGTTGCTTAATTTCAGCATGACGGAATAGAAAGAAAAATAAATATAAATCGTTTTTGAGCGCCACACGTTGTTAGGAAAAATGAAACCTGTATCTACCCATACAGGATTCACCCAACTTTAATTGAAGTCAAGAGGTTAAACGGATACCCGTTTATAGTCACCCTGTGAAAGATTTGTCATAATGTCAGCGGGGTTAAGTCCAACCTACATTTTCCTGGAATCAAGGAGAGGAAATGTTTAAATTGAGGTGTGTTAATCTGTTATTTGGGTTACAGAATGACGTTCAAAGCATCGTGTGAACGCATTATACAACTCGAATGTGATTTGTTGATTGATTTTAACGGCATGTCAACCGGTCGATGGAAACCTAGTAGGTACTACCACTCCGGGTCAGAGTACCTGGGAGTAACGGCAATAAAGGGGTATTCCACATTTAGATCTCCAGAACTGAAGTCTCATCATCAGATGCAGTTTTGTGTCTTCCCCAAGACACTATATGATATTAAATATCTCAAATACAAATAATTTGCACGCAGTTGTATAGTTTCAAGCATTCTTATTTGATATAATTGATTTATACAGTTATATGGTTTCAAGGTATTATCCTCGTCTAATAATAATCATTTATTTGCACACTCTTTTATGATTTTAAGTAACTAATGATAATGATCCTATGCCTATTATATCTTCAAGTACATGAGTGAGTTCAAAGTTTAGCAATGCATTAGTACGTGCTAGTTTGCGGTGCGTATGTCACATGATTGAAACAGTTCAAGCCGTAGTCGGTACCCGCTGTAGTTGGTTGTATCGTGGAAATTGGTGCGCTGATTCGTGCATTGTTTCACTCCGTGTGTGATTTGAAAACTGTACAGATGACCGGACAATATAGTCAAATTCGAGAAATGCTTTCCGAGTTCGAACTGAGCCATACGCAGCGGAAGCCATCAAAAACATTTGCTGTGCGAAAAGTGAACCCGCAGTTGAACATAGTACAATAACAAGATAGTTCAAGAAATTTCGCATGGGTTGCAAAAACCTCGACGATTAGGCAAGGTCATGTTGGCCTAAAATCGTGGATCCTGAGGCCGTGCTCCAGCGAGTAGCATTCGGAGAGTATTAGGCAAGGTCGTTATCCTATAGTTCAGTATTGTCCATCACCTTCATGATACCTAATTCTGCCTCTTATTACCAATATATGGTAAAACATTTTACTCACTCTAGTAACTATTCTTAATACAATTTACTGTTATATTACAGTATACCTGTCTAATTCTAATAATTTTTAAACAGATATATTTGACCTGTAGATTGGACCCTAGCTGGTACTACTGCTCTGGATCAGAGTAAAGCTGGGAGTAATGGCAATGAAGGTGTACTCCTCATTCCCCAGAGCTCCAGAACTAAAGACAGATGCAGTTTTCTGTCATACCCACCACACGTCTTTTTTTTTGGGGGGGGGTCTTATCTCCCGGCAGAAGATACAATTAGCGTATTTTAAGTCCCACTGACAGCGCTAAAAACTCGAATATTTCCCTTAAGAAACAACGGGATTACTTACCAACGGCTCGGTAGTTCTACTTAGGATCAAATTATAGTATCTTTGCTCTTTACCTGGGATCAGACTCGCAGCCCAGTACTTCCAATAGGAATCAGAATTTCACTCACTCCTTGGCTTTCGGAGTATAATCAGGATATGGTATCTGTTTCTCTGCAGCAATGTAACACTATGTAGGAGGTCCGCCAAGCAGACGATTCCTTTGTCTGTTTTGGCGCGAAACCTGACAAAGGGTTTTGGACTCGAGATCTCGGGTGACCGGAAGTGAGGAAGAGAACGGCAGTAAGAGAGTTGGAAAAGGAGCTCGAGGAAGGCGGTTGGCGAAGGGTGACGCGAGTGACCAGTCGACACCGGACAGGAGAGAGACCAGTCGGATGAGATGAGGTCCAGAGCAGTGAAGGAAGACGAGTCAAGATGAGTCGGCATTCCAGTAGCGTTGTAGAATTTTCGCTATAAATCCACGCTAGCGTTAGTCGACATAGGCACAATGTTACATAACTTCCCTTCTGCACTTGAGTTAACCCAAGCATATTGTTCGTTTGTTCTTTTTTTCTCTCGCTCCCTCGATTGTATTTCTTGTAGCGGGAAAGAAATGTGCAATGCCCCAATCGGAACCACTAGTTGATCATCGGCCATAAAGTGAAATGATTCGAAGAAGTTGATGTAACGTGGGGGCCGAGTGGGGTATCGTCACAGCAATAGTTTTGTCTTTTGGCAAGATGCAGGGAAATGAAGAAAAAAAGCCAGTTTAGGCCTTGTGATCCCAACTCCGAAGCATCACCTCCCCAATGCATTAGAAAGAAAGGTGTGACGGCACATTAAAATAAAAAGATCCCCGGATGAGCAACCATTTAAACGCGTATGGGAACTGGTGCATTTTAAATATTGTTATCACCAAACGGGGGTTTATTTTTTTGCACGTGTGAGGACGGGGCGGCCTGGCACTTGATCCCTCGTAGAATAAGTCCTTGTTCAGAGTCCTTTCTCGGGCATACAGGAAGTGGCATATTATGTGGGGGTTAATTTATGGCTAGACTGACCGCCGCTGGCAAGGGGTTTCCAAATTTCACACTACACACACACACCAAGGCCACTAGTTCATCCTCCCCTAGAACAATGGAAGATATGGACCTCTAGGTTTAGATGTAATAGTATTAATTATAGTAGTCGACATCTCAGGTTTCCCGTATAATATTTTTAAAGGAATTCATTTAGGACAATTTAAGCGAGGATAACATATGGTGAATAGAAGCTGAAAAGGAAACAAGCAATAAAATAATTTGGTAGTAGACGATACAAATGAACAACTTCAACACGTGGGAACATTAAAATATGCCAATCTTTTTACTACACACGTGGATACACATATTCAATGCATCGGCTATATTATTAACGGATAGTACATAAACATAAATGTCTTTCTTCTTTTCTTTTCTTTTCTTTTCTTTTCTTTTCTTTCTTCTTTAGTCTTTCTTCAAATTGAGAGAGAGAGAGAGAGAGGATATATAATTGGGTATAGGGAGAAACAGTCATAAAGTTTACTTATCTTTTCCAATGGATTCCTGTGGAGAATATTTCCTCTTTTACGGGCTAACGGACTTTATGTTATTTTTAGTTCTGGCTTGAAGGTATGGCTTCTTCTCCCACTTGTCCACGATACTTTCCGTCTTTCTTTACCCGGAGTCTTGGCATGGGCCTCGCCCCATCTGTTCACGACGATGTCTGATCCAAAACTGATTTTCTTATTCCCTACTTCCGCTGACAGAAGGAGCTCCCACTTCCGCTTTAGGGTTCTAGCCAATCATTTAGCTTTTTTCTTCCTTTCCCTGGTCACTAAGTGCAAACACCTGTCGGCCTCCACTCTGACCCACATTATTTTCTTCCTTCAACGGCCAGCCGAAGTTGACCTACATTCATTATTTGTCTTTTAACGGTCAACCTTTGGCTAATTCAAACACGGAGGAATAGTAGAAACTCCTTATTTCTCTTCTCTTAGTGCGAGACCTCGTGACAAAGGGAATAGTTTGACACTTTTGTGACGCTAGTAATTGGGGATTTGGTAATTTTTGTCCTTACTCTCACGAATAAGTGTGAAGGCCCTCATGTCAAACTGACCATGTGACGCATTTTACCGCGGGTGCAGATACTACATTCTTATCCTTGTCAGAAGGATGTGGCGGTGAGTGATACTTTGATTATTAGCAGAGTGAGCGGACTAATACTACACTCATTATAGCAAAGTTATGGACAGATGGAAAAAGAAACAAAAATCACATTGTTCATTATATAAATTGATGATTCTTTCGAGTATCTTTAATGTAGTTGTTTGTATAAAGACGTTTCAGACACAGTATTCTTCCTTTTTCTTTATGTTCTTATCACAAATTAAATTCGTTTTTTAGCACCCGCTTCACATTAGAAAATATCACCTTTCCCTCTTTCTCAATACTGTTGGTCTTCGTATATTTGTCGCGTCCGAATACCAAAACTCACGGCCACAATTATAAGAGAATCAGGAACACAATTCAGTCACTTGTAGCAGAAGAAATGTATTATGGCTTAACATTCCTGGTGCCACACAGTATAGAACAACGGTGAATTAACAACATGTGTATTGCCTGAAAAATAATAGAATGGATACAGGAATTACATGAAATACTAAAAGTGCATTATGGAAAGAAAATCCTACTTAGTAGTTGAAGAGTCCTTCATAGAATGAAAGTTGTATGCAGACTTATGTCAAAACATGGTACTGTGCATGATATGACACGAGGTTAGTGGGGACGTGAGTTCCCCTCTCAGTCGGGAGACGCAACACATTTGTGAGCACTCTGGTTGTCGAGGCTGAAACGAAGAGAAAAAGTTTCGATTTTTATATTACTACTTTGGTCAAACCAAACTAAGAAGTTCTGTTTTGGAATGCAAGAGATGTATTCCCTACATGGCAAAATATTTAATGATCTTAAGAACAAATCATTAGTCTAGTGGCAAATAAACAAGAATTAAATAAATAAATAAACTTAATCTGGGATAAATTTCTCTTTGTCTTCTTTAAATGTGTAAGCTTTATATATATATATATGACATTGCATGTCTTTTGGCTTAATGAAGAATGTTGTCTGATCAAAGTGTCTTATGCTTAGTGGGGTTTTTGACTTGCGCAAACAGGGAGTTTCTCTTTAAGTATTTGTAATAATGAAATAAATCATTATACTGACAAGAGAAGCTTATAAATACAGTCCATTCTGCTAAGAAGTCAAGAACTACCTTCGGGATAGTTTGCAGAATCAATTTTTATCAAAAATAGTCTATGTGTTGGTAGTAGAAAGTCTACTAACTGTCGACTTCGCGCTGTTGTCGGCATCAAGTTTCGCATCTTGCAGCTTTACGTTTTTTCGAACAAAAACCTTTTCGAAACGAGTAGACGGTGGGCTACGATAATATTAAGAAAAACAACTTTGTTTTGTTTGTATGAATTGAACAAAAATCAGTCCAACAGCAATTCTTGAATCAACAATTTGCTTTTCATGTTGATAACTATTACAATATACGAAGAAAATACTGAAAATTTAAGCAAATACAAAAATTTAGCTTTTGTAGTGAATTATACAAAAGGAAGTAACTCGATGATTTTTGAAAATCACAAATTTTTTGGAGAAAATATTCAATATTAGTAGGTTGGTTTACGTTATGGCTGTTTGATCTTTTAGATCATTACGTATGCAGTTCGGAAGACCAACAGACTATGGTTCAGAATCTTTTTAACTCAAAAAAAGTGTGAGCAGAAAGGAGACTTGACAATCTTAGATTATTTGTTGGAATGTATAAAGATTAATTAATTTGGGGTTTTTGTTATATATATATATATATATATATATATATATATATATATATATATATCCTGTCAGTGTCCGAAGACAAAAACAAAAACTTAGCATATATTCAAATTAGGATGGGTTAATATACAGGAACACCCTTTTTCAGGTTTCTTAATTTTTTTAGTACTTTGTTTTAACCTCCTTTACTTTCGCCTGAAAATTTAGATTTATATATGTTTTATATATATATATATATATATATTAAATACATATATATATATATATATATATATATATATATATATATATATAGAGAGAGAGAGAGAGAGAAAGACTGTAATCCAAATTTGCTGTTTTTCAACCTCAAATTAAGCGTATGGAGTGTGTCTGTCTGTCTGTATTGTATAAAATCAGTTTGCCCAGTTAGCGTTTGAAAATAGGTCAAGTGATTTTTGTTTTCCATCGATTATAAAGAAAATTAGATGTTTTAATGTGTAAATAACTAAAACTATTATCGTCAACCCACGAAGTAAACGTTACAATAGTTAGCACCTAGGAAAAGAAATGAGAGACTCCATGAGATTGTTTATTCCAATGACTTGCATTGTTTACTACAATGCAAGGAAGGTGTGTTCAACACCTTGAGGAGTATTTGCCATACTCATATAACACGATTAGTATTTTGTTGCCTGCTTGGAAGCTGTTTGGAAGCTGCAGCCAAGAGTGCATATTTTGTGTTTCGCATCGGAATAAAAACAACTTCCCCATGCATTTTCTATAGAATCCATTAAAAATTACTGGTGGATTAAAGTAGTGTTTAGATGTTGGAAATTCTCTCGAAAAGAGCAGAATATACTATATTTCATTAGATTTCTAGATAATAATTAAAACTTAGGGGAGGAAACTCATAAAACTCATAAAAGATTTGTCTCCCCTTATCTCTGATGTACTCGCTTGAGAAATCATTATTATCAAGGTTTGCAGACAACATAGAGTTCTTTGGCTCCCTCTCTCTCTCTCTCTCTCTTGCCACTCGTCCCTATCGGTCATCGCTAGACGGCCCCCAGAGCTGATGAATGCAAGTTTGTACTGGTCGGCTCTCACTGATGTGTCCATGTGTAGGAATCCATAGGAGGACCACTGATGATTTCATCTGAACTTCTACAGTAGTATCCAGCATGTCTTCGTCTTTGTGTAATGGGAGGTAAGTAGCCGTACAAATACTATTTTGTAGGATGCTGCTCCCAGGATTTGTTCAAAACAGCTCGCAGCATCCTTGTGTAGTTCCCAATTTAGCTTTTTCTCCAAGTGTTTCTTTAGAGTCCAAGTGGTGTAGCCATACATTAGTACTGACATAGCAACAACTTGGAAGAACTCCCGTTTTATTTCATCAGAGAGATAGAATTTCTAAATAGACAATAACCTACCAATGGCAGTCCATCCTTTACCTATGCGTATGATGACGTCACTTTTAGTAGATGAGATATCGCTATCGAGGTATATGAACTGGTTTACTAATTTCAGAAACTTTCCATTCAATTAGAAGATGACACCAACTTGGTTAGAACACATGAAATCGAGAAGTAAAAGAAAAAAAAATTGGACTGATAATTTTTCGATCGCTTGTTGAAATAAACTCTTTCTTCCTTTAAAATTGAAAACATTTTTGATGGAAATTAATATAAGAAATGAGTCAATTCAAACTTCAATTCGTTTAAATATATAAAACTATGTTAAAGGTATTTTATTCAGAAATCAAACAAACTTTGCGACTAAATTACGCTTAAAGCAGCGGTTCTCACTAAAACGTTGAAGTTAAGCAGTGATGATCCTACTTATTACCTAGATGGATGACTACTTAGGAACAAGATAAAATAAGTAATCTGATGACTATGAGCCTGACTACAGAAACCTTAGTAAAATGGGTCTTCCGTGATAATGGTCTGAGAGCTTGGCTAGCAGACCGTTGTTAGTGACTTGGATTCTCATGGAGTGCCGCATAATTCTGAACTTCTGCTAAACTAAACTTCGTAAATGACAGACGCAGTTAATTTTGTGAATAGAATGGATGTAATTTCGACTGAATGATATCAGTTAAGCTCAAATATTCAAAATTACATTGTCAATTAATTTTAAAAAGAATTTTTTAATCCAACCTTTTTTCCTGAACTTTTCCATTTAACAACTTTCAATTAAATTTCGTTAATAAATCCATAATTGCATATCAGGGTAATTATATAGAAGGATCACATTGATGTTTCTATTTAGAAAAGAATGAAGGACTGATTAGTATTTCATCTTTGTCTCCATGATATCGAGAATTCGAAGGATTTAAATAGCCGGAGGATACAAAAAGAGGTTACTTAATTAGCGGGTTTTAGAATACACTGACTATAGCCTATATAGAGGGGTAAGACCCCACCAAAAGAGGTGTCTTGGGTATGACACTAAGTTGTATCTGAGGGTGAGGCTCTAATTTTGGAAATCTGGGAATATGAAGTCACCTCTCCATTACCATTATTCCCAGGTCCATTCTGACCCGGAGTAACCGTGCCTGTAAAGAGTCTCTTCTCTGGGTCAAATAGAGCTGTTTGAAAATTAGAAATATTTGATACTATGTAACTGTAAATTATTTGTACTAAGAATAGTTACCTGAAACTATAATTCTTTACTAAGGATGGTTTTTTATTATTATTACTATTAATATTATTATATAACTCCTTGCGAGTTGTTCACACCAGGTTTGGTTATAGTTTTTCACTGGAGTCTGAGTGACAGTAAGTCTCCTCAAGTCTCCAGGACTCTTCTCAGTATTCCGACCGAACTTAAAAATGTTATAGTTTGGGTGGTCTCCGCTCGTGATATTATTATCATTAGAAGCTACTTGAAGCCATATAATTACTTGAAGTTTTTTTTATTTTAAATTGGAGTACTTGAAACCACATAACTGTGCAAACAAATTATAGTTATTAAATAAAGTGGTAACTTGAAACCATATAATTATGCATGAATTATTAGTATTAGACTGGAGTACTTGAAGCTATAAAAACTATGTGAAAAATATTAGCATACTGGGTATCATAACTGTATGAAGAAAGCTCTAAAGAAATTATTATATGCTACCAAAAGCAAGATAAAGGAATCATCTGTTTCCTATGAATAGTCAACTCTCGGACGAAAGAAGGGAGCCGGCCTCGCGATTCGAGACATGCGCTGGTCGTGTTGTTCGCTGCACGGATCGGTTCATGTGGCTTCATCGTGTGGTCTTGTTCACGCCAGCCGTTGTTAAGATCGGCTTTCCTCAAGCCTCAAGATGCCGTCCTCCCCACAGGTTCTAACCCTATCCGGATGGGGGCTGGGTTTATCGCCTGGCACCTGAGGCGCCCATAGTTTAGGGGAATGCCAACGGGTCCCGAGGCATTTTTGAAGCTAATGGGCGTGTCTGGTCTACGTCCCTGCGCCCAGACCCACCTTAAAAAAGGTGTTGTGCCACACTCGTTCGGTTGGTGGGATATGACAAATATAGCGAACCTCACGATTCGATTCACATGCCGGCCGTGTCTCGCTACACAGTTCGGTTCATGTGGCTTGGTCACATGGCCTTGTTCACGCCGTTGAAAGCCACCTGACATGGATTCCGGGAAGCCGGTATTCATGACACAAGTGCTAAAACCGGTTCTCCTTGAGCTTCATGGGGCCGTCCCAATAGGCTCTAACCCTCCTTGGAGGGGCTAGGTTTACTGCCTGGCGGCTAAGGCGCCCTTTCTTAAAGGAATGTCGACGGGGTCAAAGGCATTTTGGGGAATGTCGTGTCTGGTCTACAATCCTGCACCTGGACCCACCTTAAAAAAGGCCTTTTGCCACATTTGCGTGTTAGATGGGGCGCTCGACAAATATCGGGTCTCGCGATTCGTGTCACATACTGGCGGTGTTTCTCATTGAACGGTTCAGATCGTATGGCTTGGTCCATTGTCTTCGTCGCATCGGTCAAAGCCGCCTGACATGCGTGCCGAGGAAGACCAGCATTTGTGTCACATGGCTAAGACTAACGCATCTTGGGCCTCAGATGTCCCCCCCCAGCTCTCACCTACAGCTCGGTTTATCGCCTGGCACCTGAGGCGCCACTTTTTAGGGGAATGCCGACGTGTGTTCTTAATTACATGTTTTTATTTATTAAATACACGGAATGAAGACAAGAGAAGACAACCAATAAACACGTTTGTGAAAATACAAAAGACAACACAAGGTAAAGGTTTCAAATTTAAAAAGGTTTATTTACATAAATACAGGAAGGAAAATCTAGAACAAAAAAAAACAGAAATTAATGAGGGTGTGGAGGGACCGATATATACATCGATCCTGCGAACAGTTTGAAGTAGGTGTGTATGATTGACAGAGGACTGAACAAATGACAGAGACAACTGGATAAGTTAAAATATCGGGTTTTATTGAGCGAATCATACACGTGAGGTGTATGGGTATAGAACTGCAGTTGTATTGCATCGGTTTAATCTCTGCTCGGTGTCGAAAGTCATAGACTCAGCTATCTATTAGTTTCTGGCAACAGCGCGTCTTGGTGGGGATAGTCTCTGTGTTTGGTGCAGATTGTAGGTGTATCTGTATAGTCAGGTTGTAGATGTTGCTAAAGAGGGTTGATGATGTGGACGCCATTGCTTGTAGAGGCTGGATGATCAATGTCCCGGTTTATGCAGTACTTGGTTAACCGGGTGTGTGTCGATTTGGCCTCGAAGTGTTGGTGCTAGTCCGAGCAGCGTGGTCGCTTGTGGACTAGGTACTGCAGATGCTGGTTGTAAAGCCTGTGTGATCGATGTCGCGGTTTTTTCAATCCTTGGTTAACCGGGTGGGGGGTCGATGTGGCCTCGAAGTGCCGGAGCTAATCCAAGCAGTGTGGCCACTCATGTTTCCATGATTGGTTACCAGATGTGCCGCCTAATCGCTTAAATGGTTACGGCATACTAGCGTAACTAATCGTTGGAGCCTTCCGTTTCCGGGTAAAAGTGGCTGTCGACTCAAACCCCTTCGCGTCGCCGCTTTGTCTGAGCTCGTTATATGATTGCTGGGAGTTAAATGACTTCTTCCAAGCTTCCAGTAGGATCAGCTTACCCTTTCAGTCTTTCATCTTTTTTTCTTTGTTCTCGCGTTCATTGTCAGTGAGTGAACCTTCCGACGTTTGGTATCTTCTGTAGGATTCACTGGTCGCCACCACTGGGAACGTTTGGAATTCTACGTTGCGAGTTTCTGTCTAGAGGGAGTAACATCTACCTTTGCGCTTCGTATTCGCCCAGTCAATCGGTTTCGACTGCTTCATACGCTCGCTCTCCTTGGAGGGTTCAGATAGTGGGTGCAGCATCTAGGTTAGCGGTCATAAAGCCAGCCGCTCAGGGATGATGGGGTTGTCGCTGGTTTGTTTATATCCCCCGCTTATTTCGCGGTGGGGACCTAGAATAGTACCTACTCCTGTATAGGTTAAGGAGAATGTCTTACCGAATGTTTTCTATAAGCTAAATGCCTTGTCATCTAATTAGTGACGCGCATGAACTGATCAACGAAGTTCCCAGTGTCCCTACCTACTATCTAGAGAAACCATAGCCAAAGGAACGGGCTTGGAACGAGTGGTGGCGGCGGGGAAAGAAGACCCTGTTGAGCTCGACTCTAGTTCAACTCAGTGAAGAGACGCAGGAGAGCAGTTTCGGGCTCGGAACATGATCACGGCACATTAGTGAACGGCAGCAGTCCATATCAGCACATTGTGCACTGAACAGCAAGTGCAAGTGCAAATGCAAGGCTCGAGCATAGGTGGCAGTAGCCGCCGCCGCCGCCAACTCATGCATCCATTGAAGAAACAACAAACACAGACCATGGATAGCAGGACCGAGTGCCAATACTTTTCCCCCTACTCTGAGCCCTAATCCTAATTCTGCCTGACACATGCAAGGGCATGGAAAGCAGCCCCGAGCAGAGAGCACGGAGCACCGTGTGTGATCACGGTGCAAGCAGTGACCGCCAAGCTGTAGCGCAATTCGTCACTGCAACACACTACAACCTTGACGTTATCATCAAAAGGCTAACCCTGCCAACGAGGTTTTTTTCCTCTTCCTAACTTAGAGTAGAAGGTCATTCTTCCAAGAGGACGAATCGAGCCTCAATAGATTGCAGTGGGCTGCTCTACTAAGTACGACACCCCAAGCCAGAAGTCAAGTGGTCTACGAACGATCCCTCATCTCACGCTCCACGGGGGTTCGAAAAAAGACGGCGACGGTAAAATCCTGCCTTTTGCCCTTTTGCTCCACACAAGGTTTCCATCCTCGCTGTGTTCGCCTTAGGACACCTGCATTGCCGTTTAACAGACGCATCGCTCCAGTCAAACTCCCTACCCGGCACGATCTCGGCTAAGGGTCGAAAGCGGGCCCCCGATCGGGGGGAGCCCTCAAGCTCTTGGCGCCAGTAAGAGGGCTGCCGAGCGACTCGTCTCCTTTTTCACCGGTTGAGCGAGAAAACGACGGAAATGGCGGTGTTTCAAGGCCGAACGACACCGGTGCAACGACGACTGGAAAAAAATACAACCGAAAGAGGGCAACCCGACCCGAAAAGAGGGGAGAGACGAAGAAAAAACCGAGAGCGGTGGTCTGGTGGTCCGGCTATCATTACCTGTAAGGAGTAGTCGTTGGAGTTATGAATGCCAGTAGGCTGCCATCATTTTAGCGATCTGGCAACATATTTGGTATTTTATAGTGGATACATGTCTGCTTTTTTATCAATCCAATCTTCTGGAGGGAAATAGAGTGTTTTGCTATGGCACCTCTCCAGTTGTATGTAAGGGTCCTATCTTCACCTCTTTTCTTGGATATTGTTGGCTTAGGGTCTTAAGTAATGGTGGGTTGGCATATTTCATGCATTTGCGAAAATGCAGGTGGTCGATTGAACGCACTGAACTATCGACTCTGATCTGTACGTCAACCAGGGTGATATGGCTGGGATTGGAGATTAGCATTCGGAGGCCCGATAATGTTTCAAAGCGTGGCTCCTCCCGGGTATCCAGCCCTCAACTATCCAATCAGGGACATGTCTGAGCATTGTGCCCCATCGTATCCCTAACTTTTTAAATCTAACACTTACAATGCAGCCGCCCTGCGACTATCAGGTAGGAGTCGGCATGCAGCCTCACCTAATCCTCACAGACTCCTGGAAATCTCGCCCGTGGTGCACCTTGTGAACACCGTGCAACCAGGCACTGGCTGCGGGGACATCGCTTATTCCTTTTAGACCCCGTAAATCATTGTGCGCGTATAGTCTGTGCGTCATATCTTCCGGAGGGGGTTGAGAGAAGCGGGGTTCCATGATCTTACATACAGAGAGTGGGTTGACAATAGCCTCTCCATCTTCCCAACAGCCCATCATACCCACGTTCACCACGCTGATCTGCTTTAGCTTTATGGAAAGGGCGAAGGTAGTATGCCTAACCCGGGTCAACGGCATGTTAAACCCATGGATGACCCGAAAGCAAAAGGTACAAGTATGGCCAGGCCCACCAGATTCGGGCCTGGGAGAGTTGTTGACCTTTGTCGGAGTCTCAATGGAAATTCATTTTTCAATGCTCGCACCAAATAAAATACAACCACGGAAGGGAGGTAGCCCCCGCAAAGGGTGACACTAGTGATGCTGCAGCTCATCCAAACGCTGTGGGCCACAGTGACCCACAAGAAGTCGGCACTAAAAAGTGTTCATTGCCCAGCTAGAACTGAAACCCGAACATCCAACATCGCCGTCGATGAGCCTGCCAATAGCCAGACCCTATTCTCAGATTGAGGATGACAAAAAACTCATAACTCAGCATCCAGCGACCGGAGTACTTCCCTGTTTAGTCTAATCTGTTTAAATGACCGTCCCTGCCAGTCCCTTCGTCACAAGAGTCTCCCAGTCCCACCGCCGGTCCGATACATCCAGGATAAAAAGCGGTGGAGAGTCCTGACAAATTCCAAAAAATATCCGGCAACTTCAGCCTCTTGGAGTACGAAAGGAATAGGGTAGGAAAGTATGCCCAGTTCATTCAGGGCAATTCGATCTTGCCCATCTCAGTGTTCACCAAAGCGTTGGAAACCCGGATCATCTCCTTGGTCGTGTCCAACCTCCACACTAAGAGGTTAACCGGGCTGAAGAGGGAGAATTTCGAAGAACTCTTCCGCACAGCAGGTATCTCATGTAAGTATTTCTACCGACACAGTTTTGCCACATGCAACATTTATTACCTACTGAGGAGCAGGCGGCTAAGTTAGCATGTGGGATTATCATTAGCAAGGTTTTCTGACAGGTCAGAATATATGGGTACCTGCAGGATCAAGGTGACCGTGTGTAATGTTCCAGTGGACTTTACAGGACTTGTTTTGACTTCCTTCCTCAGCGCGTATGGACGCGTTGAGGAAGTAACTCTGCTAAGGGTCAATTCAAGACGACTGGGCGTTTCGCCTTTGTCTCAAGAGGAATGGCTTCCAAGTAATCCCCGACACAATCCATTTTAGGGACTGCCAAATTATGGTGGTGGTGATGGAGGACAGGAGACCGCACTGCTGGCATTGTAAGCAGTTCGTTCACCTTGCCAAATTCTGCCCTCAGATAATCGGAGAAAGCTAAAAGGATCAAGTGGTAGCTAACTAAATTCCGGAAAAAAACACGGAGAAAACATCAGAGACAGCACAGACAAGTCCGACTCCAGAATCCCATGATCCTGCAACAAAGAGGAGGAGTGGATGAAGGTTGTCCGGACAGCGAGAAAAATCTGAGGCAATATCCTCGGAAAAAACACACAAGAGTCTGCTATCTCTAAGTCAGTTGCTTCTAATTCTGCTCCCGTCATTGAAGCAGCTGAGGAGGCCTCATCCCGTAAGCAAAGGGGTAAGACTCCCCCAACGAGTGTCCAAGATTTGACATTAAACAATCTGATGGCTAGACTCCAGTTCTGGAGCTTTGGGGAATATAGAGTACTCCTTCATTACCATTGCCACCTGGTTCTCTCAGGCCCGGAGTGGTATCACCTAATAGGTCAAATAAGCTCATAGGTCAAATAAACTCTTTGACGTTTAAACTGTGTGGAAATGAATGACTTACATTAAATTGAATTGTTAAAAATAGAACTCTAACTGATGTTTTATTGAACTGTTAGTGATACATTGTAATATTTGGAACAATTTAACTGTACTGATGAATTGAATCGTTAGTGTTACATAGTGATACTTGAAACCATTTAACTGCAAATAAAACTATTCATGTTAACAATAATTGAAATCATTTAAGTAAATACAAACAAATGATTAATACTACATAGAACTATTCGTGTTAGAATATTTGGAACCATTTCATCATCATCATCATCATCATCATCAAATCGTGTTGCTAGCACGGATCTCCCTGACCTTTTCTTGCCATTCGTCCCTACCATCCATCGCTCCTGACAGGTCTTCTAGACTACAGCCTGTGTTTGCGCAGAGGTGTTATAGGTAAGTTCTTGCTAGTAGGCCAACATTGGCACGACCATGTGAAGAGGTCCACAGGAGAACGTCACTTATGAGTTCGTCAGAATGACATAAAAAAGATGGATACAAGTGTTTTTCACTTGTGTCTATTTTTACATCAGGTTATTTTAACAAAAAAAAAAAAAACGGAAATAGTTATAAGAAATGATCTCCCCTCATTGGAACTCATAACGAAAATTGAAACGAGGCATCAGCCTTCTTTTAGAAGGAACAGAGGCCATTCATGGAACTAACATCTTACATTGTACAGACTCCCATGTGAGAGGTTATCACCAACAAGATCAGTTCGGAAACCAATTACCAACGAGACAGGAACAATTCATATACTCAGAGACCAGACACTCAGACTACAATGTCAGGTCAATTTATCAGACCTCCAACCACCACTAAATACAACCTATTGCTAGACATAACGCAAAACTCCGGTCGAAAAGAGGGATGCCATGGTTTGGAATTATCTTCTTTGTAAAATCCTTCACCAAAATGGAGCACCTTTCCTTTTCGAAATAAAATAGCTGGCTAGCATCATATATCTGTCTTTATGTTTTCTCTATATGTTTGCAAGGTGTATACAGTTATTTATTTGAAAACGTTCGGTACTCCTTTAAGAAGCCAAAATCTGATATAAATCCATGTTTACATGTGTATGTGTAAGAATATGTGTCTAATTTGTGAATCTATTTAACCTCTTGTTTTCTACGTATGAGTACGGAACAGAACCATGTGTCTACAAGGATGCAGTTAATGCTGGTCAGTGTGCTTGGGCAGATAAACGTACTTGGCCACAAGCGAGTATGGTGATTTTTCGCGGGTGGCCTGTTTCTAGTTGTTGAATCTTTGATGAAAGTAGGTGCCTATTTCCCCGACGTAACCTTCGTTGTCGCATTTAGTGTAGAAAAGGAAGTATGTTACGTCGGAATTATCGTAAGAAAGATTAGGGGGTTGGATTCTTATATAGGTTTTAAGTACAGTAAAAGAAGAATCTAAAATTGGGTGTTTGCAAACTAAGCTAGGGGGTTTGTTGCGCATGTTCTGACCTTGATGTGGAGTGTTGTGGAAGTTCTTTCTCGATGATGTGACAAGTGAAGATAGATTGGTTAGTTGTCATTTAGCGTTGATGCCTGGTTCATAGTACATACACTTGATTTTGGGGGACTTTATTGAGGTGCTGGAAATCTTTAATCAATGTATGAGTTTATCCGTGATATGGTAAAAATCTCAGGTCATGCGGGTAAAATAATCATAACACGTTATTCTCCTTGAGTAGAACTTTTCAATGACGTCACTCCAGAGACAGAAAGTAAGGTTTTCTCTCTTTCTTCTTAGGTCTTCAGTAAGTAAATACGCCTTTTGTACTGCTGTGTAATAAACGTGTACATACACGGAATATCACTTTTGTCATTAATGCATGCTTCGTTGCAATATATTACAGTAGGGATTCAGTTATGATTTTTGTATCCATAATGTTTAAGTCAATATCTGATCAGCATTGAGATTTTTAATAGCTTCTTTATTGCTTTAATAACATAATTACTTTCGAGGATAATTTTTATTTAGATAAAATTCAGGAGATACAATATCACATATTTGAACGTCCAGATGAAGCTTTAACGTAAAAGAAAACGGAAACATTTAACATTGACAAATAATTCAACAATAAATGAAATATTCCCTTGAATAACTTATTTTTTTCATACTTGTGCATTTTCATACCGTCGGATTTACTTACGTTTATCTCCCTTTTCCCATATATATATATATATATATATATATATATATATATATATATATATATATATATATTAGGAATGAACAAAAACATGCATCTGCTAAAAAATGCAAAAACTGAAAAAAAATGTACATTATAAATCTGAATACACTGTTTTATCCCGAGTTCCTCATGAAACGCCTAAATAAGGCCGAAGTATGCATCAGTCGAAACGGGATGAAGTGATATAAACGATCAAGATAAGATACTTTAAATAAGGGGTTTTGTAACTTTCCAGTGTTTTTTATTATTCTGTATATCAACTAAACTCTTGGAATCTTTAAAATTAAAGTTGTGATTAGTTTCTAAATTTTCTTTTGCTAAATCTTTATCCATATCTATCTATCTATCTATCTATCTATCTATATATATATATATATATATATATATATATATATATATATATATATACACACTACCAGTCAAAAGTATTTTGCAATCCTCAAAAAATTTTATTTCTCATCATAACTAAGTGTTATTTTTAATGAAACAAGTACCACAATGGTATTATTTATTATACTAAATTAAAGTCTTCCTCAGTAATTTTGACCTGAATGTAACCAGAAATATATATATATATATATATATATATATATATATATATATATATATATATATATATATATATTTCTTTAAGAAAAAACAAAAACCGGTCACATTAGGATTATAGATTAATTTGATATAAATCAAAAACATTAAAAATAACAGGACTTCAGATCTAATGGATAAAATAATTTAAAATATACACAGGAAAGAAGGGTGGGAGGGTGTAGAAGAGTTTTCTCCTCATTTAGCCCACTTCCGGTTTTTTTGTTGTCTGAAAAATACTATACACACACACACACACACACACACACACACACACACACACACACACACACACACACACACACACACACATATATATATATATATATATATATATATATATATATATATATATATATATATATGTAATTGTTTTACTATCTGAACATACATCCTCAAAAAATTGAGAGTGTTGAGATATATAATGCGTTTTCGTTAATCACCAACTGCTCATTTCAAAAGGGACGCCAACTTCCAATACAACATACTGTTTGTGTCTATACAAAACGTGTCTGTAACAAAACGTGTCGATCAATTGGTAGACTGAACCATCAATTTAAATCATTGGATAGAAAAGAGGTAGACTGGTTGACTAAACATATGACTGGAGGAGACAATTATATCCTTTAACTATTTCCCTCCTAAGTTTTAGCCGAGGCGAGGAAATGTATACATACAATAGTGGATCCTAAAGTCAGTAAAACAAGGAGAAAAGTTATCATCTTGATGTTGCTCTTGTTATCACAGCACATTAATGGCCCTTTATTTTGCAAATCAATATAAAACTATGGCATAAGACCGGTGGTGTGGGAGCATTCATGACTTTCTTAATATTAAATCATCACAAGCCAATCGTACATCTTCATTCTCACACTCATTCTCGGCTTCGCAGTACATTAATTCAAGCGTTCTCATAGAAAAGATTTATACAAAATGAGAGGCGTGTTGAGAAAACAGATAAACCAATTGCATTGAACCTCTTATATTTCGTCTACTCAGTCGAGACAACTGAAAGAGAAAGCTAGTTTAATGGAAGGGAGGGAGAAAACGTGTTGTCACCATTTTGAGTCTTTCCCGCTTGTTGGAAACATGCTGTTAGTATATTAGATTGTTTACGATGTTTTAAATTATTTATCAGTTTTTTTTTCTTGTAAAAATTAAATCAATTCATAAACAAAAACAATGCCTTATAGATGTGCTGTACCGCATTCCAAAAGGAATTATGAAAATGGATCTAAAATCATCTTTTCTTTTCCGAATGATAGAACATTATCTGCTAAAGGGACAAATGCTATTAAAAGAATGGATTTTACTCCTACTAAATTTAGTAGAGTGGGTATTCTTTGTATTAAAAAGCAAGTAAATTTAACTGAAACTTGAATGATTAAATCAATTTCATGTCCTTGTAATTTCAAATACATTAAGACAGACAACAGATAAATTTAGCGAAGTTGTTAAAAATTTTTAAAACTTCATTTAAAAAAAAAAAGAAACTTCAATAGATTTTCCAAATAAATTCATAAAGGAATATTTTATAGGCGTAAGAAATGATTCTAGTAGTTTTAACAATTTTTTGAATTGTTTTATTCGTAAAAAATACGTTGTGTTTATTATTCTAATTTTAGAATGTGTAAACGTTAAAAATTATCTCTTTATTTTTATATAGTTTCTTTGAATTAATAAGTCAAATTATATTAGAACATTATTCATTTTTGCTAGAATTATAAGAAAAAAGCGTCATATTTTAGATTTTTACTGACTATCTTTACTTAGATTTTTACAAAACCTTAATATAAGTTTGGTTTTAAAAATCTCTTTAGGTATGAAAACAACATTTTTTACCTGAGGACATAAGGGAAGACCCGGCAGCCTTTGACGGAAAAACTGAGGCCATAATTGCAGAAAAATTCCATAATACTAATAATCTAAAAGGGAAATTAAATTTTCTTGATAGAAATTACTGCAGTGTTGCTAGGCAACCAGAGACATTATTATATGCAGCATCATCGAACCCCCACTATTTAAAAATCAAGTGCACTATTCAGGGACAATTGAACTTAGGAAAACAAATGTTTGATTAATTTTGTAAAATATATAAACATATTTCATATTTATTTGGTAGACACGACTGAATGTAAAAAAAAAAAAAAAAACTCCATATGAAGGTTGTCGGCTTCGAAATACAGTAGCAGCCATAAGTTAAGGAATAGAACAACAAATATTTAAATAATTTTTATTTGAAAAAAATTGCATGTACGTTTATGAAATTTTCACAAAATATACTTGGAACATATATGCTTTTATAACATATAAAGTTTTCTACATTTTCTTTTACAGTAAATCAATAGTCAACTAAAAAACCAAAAAATATATTTTGCCCTGGTCAAAAGTTAAGGAATACATCATAAATCCTTGTAAGATCAATATAAAAGATCAACTAAATATCATAGATCTTCATTAGATTACCTCATTGCATCTTCGACAACACGAGCCAATTAACTTCTTATAAAAGGTGGTAGTGATATTTTCCCATTCTTCTTTCAGAAAAACCCAAAAATCATCAATATTTTGAGGATTTATTTCTCTTCTGAGCTTTCTCTCCTATGATTTTCTATACATTCTCTAGAGAATTCATAAATAGGATTTTTGGTAGCCACTTCATAACAGCTATTCCTTCCTCTTCAAGAAAACTTAACACAGTTTTAGCTTTGTGGCAAGGCGCGTTGTCTAACATGAATATTGAAGTTTTAACTGTCCCTTTGCGTAAATGAGGAAGAGCATGCTAACGAAGAAGTTCTTTGGTTGGTTGGTTGGTTGGTTGGTTCGTTTCTTTGTTTAATGGCAAGGTTAAAGGTTATTTAATGCTAAAGCTATTCTCCGAGAAGAACAATGGTGGTACTATTTAACCCATAGCTGGGGGTATACCTTTCCCAAGGGTATTTGCCCAAAAGTGAACGTAATAGCTTGAGTGGAGAACGAAGTCCATCGCTTTAACCATTACACCACGAGGACACCCCCCAGGTCATTTTTAAGAGGAGTTTAACAGGTTTGAATTCAGAGTTTTCCTTTTCCTAGACTAGTTGCCTCACCAAGGCTGAAGAACCCAGTCTGTCCTACTACTGGAGGGAGAATAACTGGATTCATACCTTTCCCAAGGGTATTAGTGCTATGTGAAATGCAATCATTCTCGTCCAGGATTTGAACTCGCGTCGCCGTGTCCATTTCCTACGACGATAACCATTACACCACAGGCACCTCCGGAAATTTAGAGATACAAACAGATCACATGATCCCGGCCAGAAGACCAAACCTTGTTATAATCAACAAAACAAACAAAGAGAGAGAGAGAGAGAGAGAGAGAGAGAGAGAGAGAGAGAGAGGGAAGAGAGAGAAAAAAAAAGAGAGTAAAAAAAGAGAGTAAAAAAAAGGAGAAAGAATCTGCTGACCAGCGGACATGACATCCTGGCGGGCCACAAAGTCAAAATCAAAGAAAACGAAAGGAGAAACAAGTATTTTGATCTTGCCAGAGAACTAAAAGAGCTTTGGAACATGAAGGTGACGATGATACCAATTATAATTGGTGTACTCGGAACTGTCCCCAAAGGCTTGGTAAAGTGACGAGAAAAGATGGAAATTAGAGGACGAGTCGAGAGCATTCAAATTAGAGCATTGCTAAGATCAGTCAGAATACTAAGAAGCGTCCTGGAGACTTGAGACTTGCTGTCACCCTGACTCTAATGAAATACCGTCAGCTGACGCTGGTGTGAAAATCTCGCAAGGAATAATACATAAATAAATAGATATATAAATAAGCCGATAATTTCAAGTGAAACAATCTGAATTTTCCCACCTTTTGCAGGGTTTTATTTATATATTAATTCATTTATTTGTTCATTTATTTATTGGTTTTTCGTTGGCCTTTGCTTTAGCATTTCATTTTACATTTTTATTTATCAAATCTTTTCGGTCCGAAATTTAAAGCAACATTTCTTTTAAAAAATAACTACTTCTATAACTGTCGACATTTCTAGAGAAGAGCTCCAGGTGTCAGACATTTTCTAGAATGATAAAAAGGGTCAATCATTCCAGCCATTCCCTTAGCAACATATGTCATGAGTCTCACTTCAAGATAAGTTTGTATTTCAGAGCAGAAAATCTATGACGATAAGAAGAATCCATTAGAATAGTCCGATCTATTGTCAATCTATGATGACTCTCAGTATATCTACAGTTGATCAGGAGGTTGAAATCTGTACTGCTCATCAATAAGAACATTGGCATTATCAAGATAGTGAAGCATTGACTCACGCAGCTCATTAATCAGTTTTAACAGTCTAAATAGTCTAAATTGTGACCGAGTAGGATGCGGCTCGAGATCAATTTTTATGCGAAATTCAACCGCACTCTTCAAATCCGGTCAGTGGCATTTCCACCAGGACAATGCACAAATCCATAATTCCTTCCTTGTGACAGAATATTTGACAAAATGGACATCAAGACACCCTCACACACGAGGACTTCTATGGGGCCCTCCAGAAGTTGTTGGCACAGTACAAACAGTGCATTGCAGCCAGAGGAGATTACTTCTAAGGGGACTAGAGTTTCATGTGTATACTATCAATAAAAGTGCCCATAGGAAAAATGTCTGGAAACTTATCATATGCTCCTCGTATATATCTCTCTCTCAATATATATGTATAACTATACATGTGTATATAAATACATAAATATATATGTGTATATATATATTACTATATATGTATATATATAACTATACGTATGTGTATATATAACAATATATATGTATATATATTACAATATATCTGTATATATATAAATGTATGTGTATATATATACATTTATCTATATATATACATATACATATATTAATGAATGTGTATATATAGGGATCCCGATTTTCAAAATTTCCTTGATTCCGTTCCCACTTTCAGAATTTCGTTTTTTCCATTTTCCTATTTGCAAAAGTTAATTTTCCTTTGCCATTGTATTTATTTATTTTTTATTATTTTTATGAGAAAATTGAGATAAATTAAAACTTAAAAAACATAATTCAAAGTTTTATTACACATGAATAAATGGCAAATACATGTTTTTACATTTTAAGAAAATTGAATTTTTATTTAAAAGAATTCAGATTGATAAATAAATGGTGGTTTGCAATAATAAAATCAATGAAAGAATAAACAACAAATAACACAAAGTATATTAAAAATTTTGATTACAATTTTTGCAAAACATTAATTCAATCATAATTCAAACACTCTCACAAAATTTAAACATTAATTCAAACTTTAAATAAAATTTATCACAAATTGAAAAACAGCTCAAAATTGGAAATTGAATATTCCACAAATTATAAAATTAGCAATCATCAAATCTTTTTTCTCAGTCTCCATTGAAGTACAACATTGTAAATTACTTGGTATTTTCAGTGGTTAAATTTTCACGTAGTTTATTCATTAAATGTTTATACTGAGAAAATGAACGTTCAACATCAACGCTGGTAACAGGCATCCATATAACCTTATTGGCAATCTGTTGTAGAAGAGGAAATATGCTCTTATTTGCATTCCAAAATGCTGGGATATTATAAGGATTTGGTAAGTCATCTTTGTAATTTACATAAATTTGGAATTCTTCTACAAGTTCGGTAGAAGGATCCTGAAAGTCTTTAATCGCTGCAAAACTATCAATATCATGAGTGATACAAGGTAGCTATCTTGGATGAAATTTACGAGCTGCCTTGTGAAAGTTATACACGGAGTGGACTTCCAGGTATTTATTCAATTTAGAAAAAAATACGCTGAACAAATCTTGAAAGTTTGAGATAACTCTCTCCCTCTCTGCGGTTTTTAGTTCAGACACAAGACGATCAGTTTCAAGGCCAAATGTTGATTTTGATATACCAACATGTAAATATTATTTCACAACTTCCATCATATTATAAACAACACATGAAAGTGGAGACTTAGTTTCTTCTAAGCTTGTCAAAGCTTTTATTAAATGTGTGCAGTTCTCAGTTATAAAATATAGATTGAGGCGCAAATTAAGGAAAGAGGCATGATGTAGTCGACCACCATCAACTAATTCAAGAAGGTGCCCGTGGTGTAGTCGTTATCGTCGTAGGAATTGAACACAGCGACACGACTTCAAATCCTGGACGAGACTGATTGCATTTCACATAGCACTAATACCCTTGGGAATGGTATGAATCCAATTATTCTCCCTCCAGCTATGGGTAAATAGTAGGACAGACTAGGTTCTTCAGCCTTGGTTAGGCAACTAGTCTAGGAGAAGGAAAACTCTGAATTCAAACCTGTTAAACTCCGCTTAAAAATTGACCTTGTGTCATATCCTGCCCGAGCAGAGGGGTTGGTAAATAGTATCAACTAATTCAAGGATTCTATTTACTGCAGACCCATGACTCTTTTCTTGCTTAAAGAATCCCTTATAAAATTGTATAAAAGATGAGTGATATCTGACTGCATTAAACCAGGAATTCCATCTGGTTGTCACTGGTACAGGAGGTAGTTTCCCTTGTTCTTTAGGTAAATAATTTTCAAGCCATTTCAAATATCGTTTTTTCGACTCTGCTTTCTAAAAAAGGCTGACTTGATAAAAGTAGTGAGCTGGGTAACATTATCAAATGCTGGCCAGTGCGAGAATACTTTACCAACGAGATTTAAAATGTGTGCCTAACACAATACATAGAAGCTGTTGTTAAAGATATTTGATAAGACTTCTCTATGAGCTTTTTCTGCAATAGGTTGCTGAATCTGTTACAAAGGCAATGATCTTTTCAAATTCAATATCCACATTAATGTGGACCCAGGTTGGGACCACGAAAAGACAACTCGGAACACGGTATAAGTTTAAAGATATATTGAAGTAACAAGATACAGAGAAACGTGGTGGCGTAAGCTGGGCTTACTTGTCAGTCGATTATCGGTAGAGTATCCAATATTTTCGAGAGTACTTGGCTCTCGGTTAATATAGAATTTGGAAGAATCCATGAATGGGTAGGTAACACCACCCTTTCAAGAGGTTTTTTTTTCCTGAAGAAAAAAACTGTTAGTATTTTTTCCTTTTAGGGTCGACGCTCAGAGGATCCGTAAACTTCCTTTTCCTGTTTGAACGTCTAACCTCGGAAGAAGCCTAGGGTAAGTCGAGGTCAAAGTTCTCAAATATAATATCAATTGGCTCTTCGCAAATTTGTGGTGGTGAAACGTTCGAATCATTAACTCAACATTCTCCTAATTGATTGAGATGGCGCTTATGTATGTTCTTGGAGCCTTGGATTATGTAAACTCGCTCTCCCACTGTTTGATTCACTGTGCCCACTTACCAAAACGTTATGTTATTCTTTTAAACTTTGAAGAACACTTTTTCGTCACAGGTGTAACTTTTTTTAGGAAGGGTGATTGTCTTTTTAAATGTTGCTTACCTCGGAATTAGTTTGTCAAACACCGATCTAAATTTTCTCGCAAACATAGTTTCTGCGGGCGAGCATCCCATGGGTGTATTTGGGTTAGGCGTTATTCTGTACACCTGCTGAAACTCTTGCAGCGCCATATCTGTCGGCGTGCCTTGTGCCTATCTCAGAGCCCTCTTCAAGGTGTCCACAAACCTCTCCGCCTGACCGTTTGACCTTGGATGGTATTGTGGAGTCGTGATGTGCTTCACCTGATACGTATCGCAGAAATGCTTGAATTCATTAGACGTGAACTGCGTCCCATTATCAGTAACTACACAATCAACCACGCCGAAGCGTGCAAATAGTTCGTGTAGGAACCCTATCGTGCAATTTGTCGTAGGTCTTTTACATTTCAGGACTTCCGGCCATTTATTGTGGCTGTCGACGACAATGAGATAGTACTGGTCATTTAAAGGACCTGCATGGATCCTTTGCCACAGTTGGTCTGTTTTTGGCCACGGTTTACACGTAGTTGCTGGCACTTTTGCTGCGAGTACGCATCCTTTACATGAATAAACCATGTCTGCTATGTCCATGTCCATGTTCGGCCAAGAGACATAACAGCGCATGGGGCTTTTAGTGCGGTTTTTCCCACGGACGTCCCATATGAAAATCCAGCAGGGTTTTTTTTTCTGCAGACTGCTCAGTATCATCACTCTGTCTTAATATAAAAGGACATCGTCACAAAGTGAAAAAAGTCTCCGGCACATTAGGATCTTTATTATAGATTTTATTGTTTGTGGTATGGATAAAGTCATCCTTCAGAGCCTCCCTTTTAAGGTCTGCGAGTGTGACGGGGAGCTCTCTTATAGTATCCGCGATCATATTCTTTATTTCGCAGTTAGTCCTTAACGTTGCAATGATTGAATCCTCAAATTCTTCGGTGTTCTTCGGAACAAGTCAGGATAAACCTTCAGCATGACAGATGTTTTTAGAAGACGGGTACTCAATTTTTTGAACCGAAAATCGACAAAATGGGTTTGTAATCTGTCTGCAGTGGCGGTACCTGTGGAACTTAGTCGCAGCAAAAATTATGCCCAATGCCTCCTTGTCTATTTTCGAGTATTGCTTTTCCGTAGGTAGTAATGATGGAGGTGCATGCGCAATGGCTTTCCCTGTTCCGTCTGGTAGCTTGTGTCAATTGCAGGCTCCGATGCCATAAGAGCTGGCATCGCTTGCGACTATTATATCAAGCTTGGGATCATAATGAGTGAGAGAGAAAGGGAGATCAGAGTACAACAGACTAACGAGGGTGGAGGTATGCGATTGTAAATAGAAGGGTTAGGAAAAGAGGAATTGTATAGGTAGTGTAGTTTTCCCTATTGTACATATGTATATAATCGAGTGAAAATTTGTACAAAGAAAAAGGGGAAAATAAAAAAGGAAAAGTGGAAAAGGAAAAAAAGAAAAGAGAAGAAGAAACTAAGAAAAAAAAAAGGGAAAAACGACATATTTCATTGCATACAGTATCAAGAATAGGTCCCCTATAAGATTAATCTACTCATATTATGACTGACAGCGTCCTACTCCGGAGGTCTGGCAAAGTAATTCCTCAAGTTTTTTCATCTTTAAAATTTTTTTATTTTATTTTATTTATTTTTTAAAAATAGATTTCCTTTTATTGATTTATATATATATATATATATATATATATATATATATATATATATATATATATATGTAATTTTTTCTATTATATATATATATATATATATATATTTATTTATTTAACTTAATTTTATTTTATTAATATTTTATTCATTCATTTCATGTATATATGTATATATGTGTATGTGTATATACGTGTATATGTGTATATATGTATATTTATTATTTCTAAAAATTTATTTGCGTATTCATTTATTTATTATTTTTATATTTTTTTATTTTTCTTATCTATTTATTTATTTATTTATTTATTCTTTTATTTATTTTATTTTATTTATTTATTATTATTTTTTTCCTATTTTTTCTATTATGTATATGTATGAGTATATATGTATTGTGACGGCAAATTGACTAAAATCCCAAAACGGGACTTTATTTTTGCACGTGTGAAGACGGGGCGGGTTGGCACTTGATCCCCTACAGAAATAAGTCCTGTTCAGAGTTTTTCTCTCAGGCATGTAAGAACTGGCATATTACGTGAGGGAATAATTTAGGGCCAGACTGACCACCGCTGGCAAAGGGATCCAAAATTTCACACTATCACACACCCACCAGGCCGCTAAACTTCTTTCTCTTAGATAACAGAAGAATACGGGCCTATAGGTCTTAGTTGTAATAATATTAATATGGTAGTAGTCGGCAACTCCGGTTTCCCGTGTGATACTTTAGGAATTAATAGGACAATTCTAAACAAGATAACATAAGGTGAATAGAAGCTGGAAAGAAAGCATGAAGTAACAACATAGACCACATGGTAAAATGAAAATACATAAAATCCTTTACTACTTATATATACACATTCAGAGTGTCAAAAACATATAATTGGACAGTCCACGAATATAAACGTCTTTTCTGATTTTTGTCCTTCTTCAAATTGAGAGAGAGAGAGAGTGGTAAACGAAATTTGGGTGTAAAGGAAAAATGTCCCCAAAGTTACTTATCTTATTTTCGACGGGGTTCCACTGGAGAATTTTCTTCTTTCACGGGCTACTAGACTTTGTTCTGTTTTTAATACTGGCTTGAGGGACTCGGGTCTACTCGGGTCTCTCATGTCTCAGTTAATCTTACTGTCTTCAGCCCGGAGTAAAATGGCTAT